>PVKS010042385.1:0-15465 GCA_004027875.1 Aplodontia rufa
TCCCAGAAGCCGATGTCATTCCTCCACAAACTATCCATTCAACGCATGAGCTCTTCTGGGGGAAAATGCAAAAGGTAAAATTCAAGGTGGATATCCATGATCTGGTTTTTCCCCTCAATAACAAAGTTTATATCCACTGATTGATACTGTTTTGATAATGTTTCTCCCTCAACTGTATTTCTATATTCTAATAAAAAAATAAATAAATAAAATTATTATAATATAGGAGCACAAAATAACTCATGCTTTTAAATGAAAGAAACTTAGCAATACTTTGTTTTCTATTTCCATGGCAAAAAATGGCAAAAAGGGACTGGAGCAGTGGCTTAGTGGTTAAGGCACTTGCCTGGCATGCACAGGGACAAGAGTTCGAACCCCCAGCATCACGTACACAAGTGTCAGAACGGTGAAGGCCACACGAAGAACTAAATAGAATTGATCGTCTGCCTCTCTCTTTCCCCCCTCCACCTCTCTCTCTCTTTCTCTCTCTTTCACTGTCCCTCTTTAAAAAAAAAAAAGGGTCAAAGAAAACCTATTAACTTATTGGGACTATTTATAAAATACAACTTTGAAGATTATGAATAAAACAGATTTAGGGTAAAGGTACACCAGTGTAAGATATAAATTCACTGCACTTATCAGAAATCTTACCTTTTGGAATAGGTGGCAAAGGATCTTCATATAAAATCTTTTCAATTAATTCTGAAACACTTTCTGAGAAGAATGGAGGTTTTCCTGAAATCATATTAACTTGCAGAATTAAACAATTTGTTATCACCAATTCTAAACTTATCTCAACAACAAATACTTTAGAAAAATACAAATTTACAGTGAAAAAAACCAATTACTACTTTGTGAATATCTAATACGTACATCAGGCCCACTATCTTTTCATATTTCTCCAATTCACAATTTATTATTTTAACCAACACATAAATTCACATATAGATCACTACCATGATCCAAGGGTTTCATGGGCTACGCAACAGATCTTAATAATGTCACAAGAAACCTTAATAAGAATTTCTACTAATAATCACAGTTTTTTTGTTTTTATTTTTTGTTTTTTGTTTTTTGTTTTTTGTGAAGAGAGAGGGACAGTGAGAGAGAGAGAGAGAAAGAATCAATTCTATTTAGTTTCTCATGTAACCTTCATTGCTCTGACACTTCATTGAGTATGTGGTCTGGGGTTTGAACCTGCATCCTTGCAGATGCCAGGCAAGCACCATAACTGCTGAGCCATCACTCCAGCCCATAATCACAGTTTTTAATAGGCACATTTTAATATTCCAGATGATTATCATGAACGATTACCTATACATCAAAAAACTCCTAAGAACCTACATATACCTAAAGATCAAGCAGGTTAGCCAAAACTTTTTGACATCTTACAAGTAAGATATTTGCAAACTAGACACTTAACCTGTTTTTTATTTTAGTCTAGCACTAATTTCATACTGAACCAGAAAGAACCCACCTGAAAACATTTCATAAAGCAGGCAGCCCAAAGACCAGAGATCACTGGTGATGGAGAAATCAGAACCCCTCACAATTTCTGGTGCTGCATATACAGGAGAGCCTAAAAACAAAACGTAAAGAACAACTCTTAGGCATTTGTATTGTACCCAACCAACCTGGGAGACATCTGGTGAGATGGAAAAAGCAGAAAATATACATGAATAAAACTTCATGTGCATTTCACATTTTTAAAATGTTTTTAATTCCATAAAACAAACAGCTAGGCAATCACAGAAACATCACCAACACCCAAGGTCTTCATCCCTCCTTGCTGGGTATTCTAGCAATCACAGAAACATCACCAACACCCAAGGTCTTCATCCCTCCTTGCTGGGTATTCTATCCGTTTCACCTAAAAATCCCCCAACCTTCAGGGACGATGTTCTCTCCATTAAGTAAGTAATCATCAATCACTGAGAAACGAAATTCCACTGTGGTAAATCTTCCAGCACATTATACCTCCACGGGCCACTTTAGCCAGAACAGCAGCCTTGTGTGTCCCAAGGTATGGTTTTACAGTTCTCTCATGAACATTCTTGGTATGCTGTCCCATTTCATATGGTCACTAACTCCAACAAACATCACAGAGGGCCTATTTGCCTGCCCTAGATACTAAGAAAACAGATTAAACAGGACCCTTGGGATGCCCAGGCACTCACCAGCACTTAATAAGCACTTTATTAATATTTGTTAAATTTGAAGAATGTATGTCTGTCTTTCCCCACAAGAAATACAAGTTCAATGAGGGCCAAGATTTTTGCATTTTCATTCATATCCACATTCCTAGTACTAGAACATGCCTAAATGTCAACTTCATAAATGTGAAATTATCAAATAAAGAGACAATAAAGGTATACAAAGTCCCTACATTCATGATCAACTGGAGAAAGAAAACAAAAAATATATATGATTACCCAGTAAATTCAATGATAAACTGCATAGAATATTATGAAAGTAAAGAACCAATATTTAGGGGTTGGGTATTTAGCTCAGTGGCAGAGTGCTTGCCTACCATGCACAAGGCCCTGAATTCAGTCCTCAGCCCTGGGGGGGAAAAAAAGAACCAATATTTAAATATTTGGTACAATAAAATCCTGCCAACAGGGGGATAAAGAAGTAAAGAAATTTTCTGGGGAAAGGCTGAAGGAAGTAAAGAGCAGAGGGAAACTGAAAGACAAATGGCTCATGGGAGGAACCACCTGACGTGTGCAAGGAAACCGAATAGGCTAGAGGTGTAACTCAGGGGTAGAGTGCTGGCCTGGCCCACACAAAGCTCTGGGTTTGATCCCCAGCACTTCACCCTGCACAAAAAAAAAAAAAAAAAAAAAAAAGAGTAGGGAATCATTGGGGACAGGGTGGTCTAGGTCTTCCAAAAAGCAGACACTAAGCCAAGGTTCATACAACATAGGACTGTATCATAGGAAGCTCCACGAAAAAAAGTTGGGGGTTAGATACCATGCAGTTGAAGAGGTTCAGAAAGTCACCAAGAATCCCTGAACCAACACTGGCATCAGACCATCTCCCAGAAATAGGTCTGCCTTAGTATCCCACCATGCTGGGTCAGGAGCTGGGTGTGGCTCCTGGGGAACATGGCCTCAGAGCATTACCAGTGCTGGATTTCCTGCTCAAGTAGCAGGACGCCTTGGTCTCTGTACTTGAAAAAGTACAAGGTACTTTCACGGTCATCACAAGAACAGAGAAGCAAATGGGGACCAGATCTGAAAACCTACACTCTAACCTATAGGTAGGGGATTCTAAACTTAAACTCATTTCATAAATCAGCCCAGTTTTCCAACTCCTCTCAATCAGTCAACAACACTGGGACAGAATTAAATAAGCCCAGTTCAACATAACTGCCTTCCCCTCTTAAATTGAGCCACTTCATTCAGTCACATAACTCTCCAGTCCCTGAAGTATGAACTCACAATCAACAGGAAATTATGAGTCCCAGAAACTATGTGACATTACTCTCAAGGTTACACAGGGAAGGGCTGGAGTGGTGGCTCAGTGGTCATGGCACTGCCTGGCATGCATGAGGACTGTGGTTCAAACCCCAGCACCACCACATGCACAACTAAACATCAGAGCAATAAAAACTATATGAAAAACTAAATTTAAAAAAATGGTTCTTTCTCTCTCTATCTCTCACTGTCCCTCCCTCTCTTAAAAAAAAAAAAGTTACACAGGGAGGAATGAGGCAGAGTGAGAATCTAGGTGCCCTTTTAGAAGCTCTTTGCAATGCTACCTTTGTATGAACCATCCAAACTCTACAGATTTTCATTCATTAATCATAACATCACCATCACTCTTAACAGATTCCACCACTACTGAATGACCATCAACCCCACCACAATATCCAGTCACTCATATAGATTAAAAGGCAAGCTGTTCATTTCATGTAACTTGCTCATCACCACACTTAAACTGTAAATTCTCAAAAGTTCCAGACATAGAGAAGTGTTTGTGCTCTTTGCTTTTATCACAGTGGCCTACGATATGAATGGCCACTAAAAGTCAGAACTGATTCTGCCCTGATCATTATGATGGCATCCTTCACCAAAGATGCCTCATCACAAGGACCATGCATTGTTACTAGCTAGGACTTCTAACCTACTTCTCCAAACATAGCCCACTTCCACTTACTAAAGGGAAATATTTCAAATATACATTCCTGAAATAGTCAACTTCCCCCGACTCCCAGGTCTGAGGACCGAACTCCAGGCCTTGCATGTGCTAGGCAAACACTCTGCCACTGAGCTAAATTCCCAACCCCTTCCTTATTTTCTATAAATAATAAAATCCTAAGAAATAACTTAGAACTCAATATTCTACAAACTTAGCCCACAATAGTGTTTCTATGAAACACTACTTGAGGACCCTACAAGTCACCTTCCTGGGTAGGAAGTCTTACTATACAAGGCTGGCTCTAAAAAGTAAATTTTCTTCAATCACATTTTTAGGGACTACAATCAACCTGCTGTTCTCCATCTTTTTCCTTTATCTCTCTCATCCCTAAGGCACATCAACTGTACCCAACTTAACTGACAGCACATTGAGTATCCTAGAGCTCCAATGGGCCCAGTCTCAGGTACCTGTACATGGAACTTGAGGAGGAAAGATCTTTGTCATTTCCACCAAAAGGTATAAGAACACTTCAAGGGCTGGGGATGTAGGTTACTAGTAGAACAATTGCCTAGCATGCATGAGGCCATAGATGTGATGCCCAGCACAACAAGGGGGAAAAAATAGGAGCAGCACTTCAGACTCTCCCTTGGGTACAGTAATTTTAACATCCCAGCCCTAGTTCATTGTCCAAATAACCTCCAAAGAATGCACCCTTAGAAACCTGTCTCAAATGGAAACGAAAAATCACTCAATGATATTGAACAAACAGCTACTGAGCCATGAGTGTGTGTGCCAGGCACTGTTCTAGGGGCTAGAAAAGCCCCTCTTTTGTTCTAATGAGTGGTCAGTTACACAAAGGCTAGCACACAGCATTAGAGGTTTCTCATACCTGAAATAATATATCCAAAGGAAAATCTGTAGGGCATGGACAAAGCCATTCCACTACCCAGATTTCTTGTAGTTGTTACTATTTTCGAAACATTATTTTGTTGCAACACAACACTAATGCCATCTTCTCAACATGAGCCTTGGGTGGCCCCAAAATTATGATCTTTAAGCTCTCTAGGTCCACGTACCTTTGACTCTATTTTTCATGCTTTTCTTCAGTACATTTTCTCCACTGTCACCTCCTCCTTCTTCTGCTGCCACCAAAGCAAAAAACTCTTCCAAATTTTCACCTTCCACTTTCGCCAAGCAAAAATTGCTAAATTTCAAAGTTCCAGGCCCTTCCAAGAGTATCTATAAAGATTGAAATATACTTTCAGAAACAAGCTCAATTTAACTTGCACATCCATCAGTACCTCTTATAATCGCACTGGAGTTTTTTTCAATGTGGCTTTCTTCATCACAACTCAGAAAAAATGCTCACTTTTTTAAAAGAAGCTATAGAAAAGTAAATTCAACATTTTAAGAACAGTAGAAATAAAAGTTAAATTGCCCATTCTCAGACATCATATAACCACAAGGGGAAATCTCAGGCTGTTGGAATGAAGAAGTACAATGTATAGTTACTTCTCTGTATCCTCTGGTTCTACATCCATTAATTCAAGCAACTATGGATAAAAAAAATTTTTTTTTAATTTTGTCTGTGGCTGGAGCAATGGCTCGGCGATTACGGCACTTGCCCGGCAGGCTTAAGCATACAGGTTCAAGCCCAGCACTCACGTATACAACTAAGTGTCTGAGCAATGAAAGTCATGTGAAAAACTCAATAAAAATTGATTCTCTCTCTCTCTCACTGTCCTCTCTTTTAAAAAAAAAATTGTCTGTTATGGTTTTCATTTTTTTCTCCACATTTTAATTGGTGCATTACAGATGTATATAATGGTGAAATTTGTTATATATTAGTACCTACAGACACTGTAACAATATAATTTGGCTAATATCACTCCCTAGCACTTAACCGCTCCTTCCCACCCCTAGTCCCTTTCCTCTACTGATCTCCCTTTGTTTTTCATAAGATCCACCCTCCCCTTCTACATGTTTCCCGCTCTAGCTTCCAATGAGAGAAAACATACAACCTTTGACCTTCTGAGTTTGACTTATTTTACTTAACATTATGGTCTCAAGTTCCATGTATTTTCCCGCAAATTACATGATTTCATCTTTCTTTGTAGCTTTCTTTGTAAAACTCCATTGTGTATACCACATTTTGTTTATTCGTCCATCTCTTGATGGACACCTAGGCTGGTTCCATATTTTGCTGCTGTTAATTGTGCTGCTATAAACATGGGTATGCATGTATCACTATAGTATGATGACTTTAATTTTTAGGAAAAATACTGAGAAGTATTTTTAGTCTAGTTGGGTCACATGGTGGTACCATTCCTAGCCTTTTGAGGAATCTCCATACTGATTTTCACAATGGTAATACTAATTTACAATACCATTAACAGTGTAAAAGTGTTCCTTTTTCACATCTTCTCTAGCATTGATTATTGTATTCTTGATGCCTGACTTCTGACTGGTGTGAGATGAAATCTCAGTGTAGTTTTGACCTGCATTTCCCTAACTGATAATGATGTTGAATATTTTTTCATTATATTTATTGGCCATTTGAATTTCTTCTTTCAGTAAGAGTCTGTTTGTTGGATTCATTCATCCATTTATTAACTAAGGGTTTTTTGCAGGGGTATTAAGCATTTTGAGTTCTTTGTATATTCTGGATATTAATCTTCTGTCAGAAGAGTAGCCAGCAAAGATTTTATCCCACTCTTTGGTTCTTTTAGTTTTTTCCATATTTTTGTTGGTGCATTATAGTTAGTTGTACATAATGATGGGATTTGTTATTACATATTCTTACATGCACATAATAATATAATTTGGCCAATATCCCTCCCCAGTACTTCCCCCTCCATCACCTCCATTCTGAATTGTTTCCTTTGCTGTCGAGAAGCTTTTTAATTTGATGCCATCCCATTTATTAACTCTTAGCTTTATTTCCTGAATTTGGGGGGGGTCCTACTGAGAAAGTCATTGCCTGTGCCTATATATTGGAGTGTTGACCCAATGCTCTCTAGGAGTTGCATGGTTTCTGGTCTAATTTCTAGGTCTTTGATGCATTTTGAGTTGACTTTTGTGCAGGGTGAGAGAAAGTATTTCTTCTATATACGGATAACCAGTTTTCCTGGCATCATTTGTTTAAAAAGGTCATCTTTTCTCCAACGTATGTTTTGTCAAGGATCAGTGTGAGTTTGTCCAGGTCTTCTATTCTGTACCATTTGGTCTCTGTGTCTGTTTTTATGCCAGTACATGCAGTTTTTGTTACTATAGGTTTATAGTATAATTTGAAATCAGGTATTGTGATGCCTCCAGAATTGCTTTTCTGACTTAGAATTGCTTTGGCTATTCTGGTCTTTTATTTTTCCCAATGAACATTAGGATTTTTTTTCTAGTTCTGTGAATTATGCCATTGATATTTTGATGGAGACTGCATTAAATCTGAATATTGCTTTTGGTAGCACGGCCATTCTAATATTAATTCTGCTAACATGAGCATGGGACGTCTTTCCATCTTCGTGTGTCAATTTCTTTCTTCAGTGTCCTATAATTTTGATTGTATAGATCTTTCAACTCCTGTGTTAGATTGGAGGGGTTTTGTTTTTGTTTTTAAGCTTTTGTGAATGGAACTGATTTCTAAGTGGACTGTTGGAATATAGGAAAGCTATTGATTTCAGTATGTTGATTTTGTAATCTGCTACTTTGCTAAATTTATTAGCTTCAGCAGTCTTTTGGTGGAGTTTTGACCTTAGGATCACATCATCTGCAAACAGTGAATTTCATTCTTCCCCATTTTTATCCCTTTTATTTCCTTCTCTTGCTTAATTGCTCTGGCTAGAATGTCTAGCATTATATTAAATAGGAGTGGTGAAGGTAAGCATACTTGCCTTTTCCTGAATTTTAAAGGAAATGCTTTCAGCTCCCCAACCCCTACCACCACCATCTAACAAAGAGATTGGCTTTGGGTTTTTCACATGTAACTTTTCTGATGTTGAGGCAGGTTCCTTCTATCCATAGTGTCTTCAATGCTGAATTTTATCAAAGGCTTTCTCTACATCTATTCAGATGACTATGAGAGTTTTGTCTTTAATTCTATTTTTGTGATGAATTAAATTTATTGCTTTGTATATGTTAAACCATCATTGCACCTGGAATAAAACCAACTTGGTCATGATGTACAATTCTAATATGTTGAACATGACTTGCTAATACTTTATTAAGGATTTCCACATCTAAGTTATTCAGGGATATTGGTCAGTAGTTTTCTTTCACTGATTTCTTATCTAGTTTTGGTATGAGTGTGATACTGGCATCACAGAATGAATTTCAAAGTGTTCCTTCCCTTTCTATATAGTGGAAGAATTTGTGAAACGTTGACTAGTTCTTTAAAGATCTAGTAGAATTTAGCAGAAAATCAATCTGGTCCTGGGCTTCTTTGTTAGAAGGCTTTTCATTATTGCTTTTATCTCATTACTAGCTCCTGTTCTATTTAGTTCTTATATGTCCTCTTGATTTAATTTTGGCAGGCTGTATGTATCTAGAAATGTCTTCTAGGTTTTCCAATTTATTGGAGTACAAGTTTTCAAAATAGTTTATAATGATCCTCCATATTTCTGTGATATCTGTGGAAATTTCTGCCATCTCTAATTTAAAAAAAAAGAAAGAAAAAAAAAAAAAGGTAGATGGATGGCAATGGAAGAAATCATGCTGAGCAAAGTTAGCCAAACCCAGAGGCTCAAGGGTCAAATGTTTTTCGTCATTTGTGAAGGCTACAGCAAAACCCAGGCTTGGGTGAAAGGCTGTCAAAACCATGTATTAGACCCAGCAAAGGCATAGAAACACATTATCTAGGGGAACCACAGATATGGTGGGGGGACTAGGGAGACAATCAACAATGTAGCATACTTTTACCCCCTCCCCAAGAAGCCAAAAAATACTTATGTAATCATTTAATTCTGGAAAATTCACAATCATATATAGATATGTATATATGTGTATATGGACAATTACAGCTGTTGTAGGGGCAATACATAGAAAAATCAAGAGACTGGGGTGTAGGCAATGTGGGGGTAGCTGGTATCAGATCAAATGCATATCATAAAACTTCTTTATATGCAATTATTATTATACAACTCAATTCCTTAATAAAAAAAATAATAAAAGAAAAATCTATAAACTATATTATCAAAAATAAGATAAAAGAAGTGCCTAGAATTTTAAAAAGAGAGAAGAAAAAGAATCAGTTTTATTTATTTTTTCATCTGGCCTTTGTTTCTGCAACACTTAGTTGTGTATGTGATGTTGGAGTTTGAACCTGGGTCTTCATGCATACCAGGCAAGCACCATAATTGATTAGCCACCACTCCAGCCGTCATCTCTGATTTTAATTATTTGGGTCTTTCTTTTGGCTAGTTTGACTAAGGGTTTCTCAAACTTGCTTATCTTTTCAAAGAATCAACACTTCTGCTTGTTTTCAGGCTCCATTTGCATGGTATAACAATTTCCATCCTTCCACTTTCAGTCTGTGACTACCTTTGCCTGTAAAGTTCTTGCAAACAACAAAGTTGGGTCTTGTTTTTTAATCCATTTTGCCAGCCCTTTAACTTGAGAGTTGAAACCATTTACATTCAATGTTATTATAAAGAGACATTTATTCCTGATATCTTAAGTTATTTCTAATGTTTAATTTGGTCCTGTTTCTCATTTGCTTAGCTACTCTTCAAATGAGATTTGTTCACTTGTAAGCTTTGGGGTTTATTTTTTATGTTTTCTGTGTGGAGTATTTCTTTAAATTCTGTTGTGCCAGCTTAGTTATCATGAATTCTTTTAGTTTCTGCTCTGATTTTGAAAGACAACTTTGCTGCATATGGCAATCTTGGTTGACAGCTATTTTTCTTTCAGGACTTGGAACACATCATTCCAAGCCCTCCTGGCTTTCAGTTTGTAGTACTCAGAAATTGGAAGTCATTCTGACTTACCTGCCTCTAAATGTAACCTGACATTTTTGAGACTTAAAATTCTTTGCCAGGCATAGTGGTGCAATCTGCAATCCCATTGACTCGGGAGGCTGAGACAGGAGGATTACAAGTTCAAGACCAGCCTCAGCAAATTACCAAGACTCTATCTCAAAAATCAAAAGGGAAAAGGAATGGGAAAGTGGCTAAGTTGCTCAGGGGTTAAGCACCTCTGAGTTCAATCCTTGGTAAGTATGTATGTACATACGTACGTACATACAAATAAATAAATTTCTATCCTTGTTCTGTATATTAGACACTTTAATTATGTGTCATGCCAAGGTTCTCTCTTTATCTTGTCTATTTAGGTACTGAATGTGTCCTGTATCAAGAGGCCCCCCTCATTCTCAAGGTTTGGAATTTTTTCTGTTATTTCCCAGAAGAGATTACCCACTCCACTAGCCTGCATCTCACAAACCTCCTCAACACCAATATTTCTTAAATTTGGTCTCTTAATGTTGCCCTAGAGTTTTTGTATATTCTGATCATGGTTACTTATTTTTTCTTTAATGCTGTCTCAATGTTCAAGGCTAGACACGTTATCTTTCAGCTCTGAAATTTCAGCATGGTCTTCTTTATTAGACTATCAACTGAACACTTTATTATGTCTTTCATTTCCAAGATTTCTATTTGGGTCTTTTTCGATCTCTATCTCCTTACTGAATTTCTCATTCTTATCCTATACTAATTTCCTTAATTCATTCAGTTATATTTCCTGTGTTCACTTGGAATTCACTGATCATTTTTATAATCATTCTTTGGAATTCTTTTTGATAATTCTTCCACTTCAATATCTTTGGGGTGAGTTACTGGTGAATTATGAACTTTAAGAGGTGTCATTTTACCTTTTTTTCATATTTCTTATATTCCTATGTTGGGTTTTATGCATCTGTTGGGATGAATGTCTATTCTTCGTGTGTGGGCCTTTTTAGTGTACAGCCTTCTCTTGTCAAAGTGTCCTACAGTTATCTAGATTGAGACACTCCTGGCCCCCAGTGGTTGGCATGCACAGTCTTTGTGTTAATTCTGTTTTTACTGTACCAGTGAATATCTTTAGATGGGACCTGAGGGCACATCCCTAGCCATTCCGACTTGAGGCATGGTCATTGCTTTTGAGTTTTTGTCACTTCTTTGTATTCAAGCTTGAATATCTTTAATTTGTGGGTGGAGCAAGGTTCACTGTTTTTTGTCTGAGTTTAGCTTAACAACGGAAACTGTACCTTGTGAACTTGCAGTATCCCTGTAGATCCCCAGCACCTCACAGGAAAGGGGAAAACAAACAATAGTAACAACCAATGCCAACAGTACACAGCATTAAAATAAAACCCAGTTCCTAGTATGACATCTACAACATTAATTACAACTAACAAGAATGGTGGAGTCAGAATGTGCCAAAAGCTAAAATAATATTATCCACAAACTAGATCTGGCATTAAAGCAAACAGCAGCAATTATGTCATCCACAACAGAAATAGTTCCAAAAACATGAATGATAGCAAGAGTTATATAAAACAGTTAGTTCTAACAGATTAGAAAAAGTTTATTAAGAGAAAAGAAAATGCAATTGGAAAGCAGAAGAGTTTAAAAGTGAACAGAGAATGAAGAGATGTAGCAGGTGACTGTTATAAACGAGGAGGAGAAAAATAGGAAGAAGAAAGTAAAGGAAGAAGAAAGGACAAGAGAATCTGGCTATTAGATGGAGAGAAACCAAAAATAAACCAAAAACCCTAACCCCCAAAAGACAAGGCAAGGAAAGATAACTATGGGGTATTTTTAAGAGTGAAAGAAAGAGAGAATCAATTTTATTTATTTTTTCATCTAGTCTTAGTTTTTCCCAGCACTTAGTTGTATATGTGGTGCTGAACTTCCTTGTACATGCTGGCAAGCATGCTACCACTGAACCACTACACCAGCCCAAGATAATTATACTTAAAAAAAAAAATATATATATATATATATATATAAAATCTCCATGAATCAATCAATCAGCACAGCAAAAACAAAAAACAAAAAAAGGTTCTTAATGAAAAATGAAAGAATCATTTCCACCGAGGTGGTCAAAATAACCAATGAGAATGGATGGTCACTGTCTACACCAAAATGTCCTTTCCATTTCTTCTTAGACTATGTACTTTGAGTGAGCACTACAGCTTGGTGGTGGTTAACCCCTTCCTCTTTTTGTTGCTCACCAAGTTGCCAGTTGGAATGGCCTAAGACTCAAGCTGATTAAAATAGCTTGAGTAATAGTAATAAGGTAGGTTGCAGAGGGAAGTATTGTCAGTTGGAGTTTTATCTGCACAGACCAGATCGATGCACTGTAAGGGTAGGGAAGCTTCAGAATTATATGTGGGGAGTTCCCTTGCTGGGGTTTAGGTCTAATTAAATCTTAGGGGCTTTGCTGGGTGATATCTACTCTGGAGAGATTAGATCAACACACCCTCTATGGACTCAACAGATGCTGATCTGTGTAGGGAGTCGCCTAAGAATTCCAATTGTGGGGTAGTGGAGCCAATCCTCCATACACTCTGCTGCCCACAAACACAGCCTTCCCAGGCTTAGTCCCTGAGTATATTCACACACAACTGCTCAGATTCCCAGTCCCTGAATCCTAAGCCAGAGAGCAACTAGTAATGCAGACTTCCTCTAATCCACTATTGTGAATCTCTCTGTGGTTCGGATTTTAAATGCCTCTCAAAAGCTCATCTGTTAAACGCTTGTTCCGCAGTGCAGCAATTTTCAGAGGTAGGGGATGGGGAACTGATTAGATCATGAGGGCTCTGATTACATGAATGGCTCAATCCATTTATGGATTCATAGTTCAATCGACTATTGGGAGGTGGTGGAAACTTTAGGAGCCTAGTTGGGGCCTATTTGGAGGAAGTATGTCATTGAAGATACATATTTAAGGGCATATTTTGTCCCTGACCTCTTCCCCTCTCTGCTTCCTGGCCACCATGAAGTGAAGAGTTCTGCTTTACCACACATACCCCACTGTAATGTTGTGGCTCACCACTGACCCAGAAACAACAGAGCCAAGTAACCACAGATTGATACCTCTGCAACTGTGACCCAAAGTAAATCTTTCCTCCTTTAGAATAATTTATCTCAGGTACTGTGCCACAGCAACAAAAAGTTGACTAATACAGCCTATACTAAACCTGTACAGCATTTTTTCTTATCATTCCTTAAATGAAGTACAGCTATTTACACAGCATAGCACTTACAGTGTATTAAATATTATAAGTAACCTAGAGATTATTCAGAATATGCAGGAGGATATACACAGGTTATATGGAAATACTATACCATCTTATATAAGGAACTTGAGCATCCTGGGATTTTGGTATCCAAGGGGGTCCTGGAAAAAATTCCCCTGTGGAAAACCACGAATGATTATATCGAATAATCTATACTTACCAATCATCAATGACATCCAAAGGAGGATTGGAAAGTCAATCAGTACAAGATTTTTTTTATTCAAGAGGCAAAATACAAGGTTAAAATCAGAATTCTGTGTTTAAAGAACTAGACTTGAGCCCCAGGTTCACCACTTACTTACTGTCTGTTACTTCATGTATGAAATGTGAAACACCTCTTAGACTACTATAAGGATTGATTGAACTTATACAAGCAAAGGACTAATAGCTATGACTGGCATGTGAAAAATGCTTAGATAGGCTAATATAATTTGTGACTATGTATTATTTTTTGTTTGTAGAAACATGCTGTGAAGTGACATGGTTTTCCCTAAAGTCATTAAGAATATCTCTAGGCAGTTACAATGTATCAGGTCACTTGTTTTTTAAAGTAGTGTGAAGTTAACTCATAAATTCAAATCATAAATGCTTACTATGGGTATCTATTAATCTACAACAGTGTTTTTTTTTAAGACTTCTTCAAACATCAGAGTCTTCTGAGGACTTGTTAAAGCAAAAACTATTTAGTCACTCCCCACCAAAGTTTGATTTTTCAAGTACAGGATAGAGTCCAAGAACCTGCATCTCTTAAAAAGTCCCAGATAACATTGATGCTGCTGGTCCAAGGAACATATTTTAAGAACCATTGGTAAACCAGTCTTTGTCCTGACTATTCCATTCTGCTATTATTGTCTGCAACAATGCAAAGAGCATGGATGTGTTCCAATAAAACTATTACCAGAGACAGGAATCCTGCCCAACCTTTCCCCAGCTCTTGGTCTAAAGCATGGGTTACATAACAAATCAGCTTGAATTTCTTAGATCACCACAACTGATAATAAACCTCACTAAACAACTTCCATTCTCTGGTCCAAATCTAGCCACTGCCTGTTTTTGTACAGATATGAACTAAGAGTAGTTTTACATTTCTAAACAGATGAAAAAAATCTAGAATATTTCTTGACATGTGAAAATTCTATGAAATTCAAATTTCAGTATTCCTAAATAAAGTCACTGAAACAGCCACATCCATACATTTGCACACTGTCTATAGCTGCTTTCAGTACTATGATGACAGTTGGGTGGCTGCAGACATGGAGTAAACGTATGAATAATTCAAACTAGAACTTTTATGCCTGTTACAGAGTTGTATGAAGTTTTCTTTTCAGGTTTAATTATCTTCTTATACAGATGGCCTACTAAAATAAAATTAAAAATGAACTATTCAGTTTTTCATTTCATTGGCATATATTAGAAGAAAAGTAAACCTTAGTCTAGTAATACATACAAGTCTTTCACGCCTGTACTTATAAAATAGTAATAGATGCCATTGATTTTGACTACACTACCTACCAGAAATCTACCTAGAATCTTAACCTAGATATAATATGTAATCCCCTCAACCACCCTGAAAATGTTTATCTCCATATTACAATCAAGGAAACTAAGGCAGGGAGAGGTAGGGTAACTTATCCAGGATCACATAGCCTCTGTTTGTCAATGCTGACTGCAAGTCAGAAACTAAGTAGTTTTCATGAATCACATACTGAAGCATATTTAGTTTTGAGAATTAATTTTACCAAGAAAAAATATTTGATCCATGACATAAGGAATCGTCCATATTTTGCCAAGAATGCCATTGCCAAACTAAATTAATGGTTCATAAATGTGTGAAATGATTTGAGAGCTAAGAGAATCTTATCTTACAGACCTATTGGGTTCATCATTCACAACAGCAGCAATAAGCACTTACTCAAAGAGCTCTAAAAGGAGAGGCTTTACATTGCTACTTAAATAGGCAGCTAGAAACCTAACAAAACCTCAAATTGAATGACTTTCAGAGTAATAGGGGGATATCTCTCTAGGATACTTGGAGGTGTGGGGGGGGATGG
>PVKS010042386.1:0-15469 GCA_004027875.1 Aplodontia rufa
ATTCTGGACTCCTTTGTGATGCAATAATTTTGCAAACAGATAATTTATTTAATGATCAGTCGAATGTTTGGTATTATACTTTCTTTCTTTCTTTTTTTAGAGAATTAGTTTTATTTATTTGTTTGTCATTTAGCCTTTGTTTCTCCAACACATGTGTATATGGTGCTAGGGTTTGAACCCGGGTCCTCTCCATGCCAGGCAAATGCTCCAACTTCGGAGCCACGGCTCCAGCCCCAACATGATTTCTTTTGGTGGTACTTTTTTACTTCAGAATGTATAGGGAAGCATATTAAATAGTTCATTTGAATAAATTTGAATAAATGCACATCTTAGTGGTATATTCATAATGAACCATGTATTTGATGAGCTTCCTCAGTTTACCATAATGGTAGCTTTTCTACCTAAAATTATAAACGCTAAGCAACAGACATACATTCTGAGCTTGTAATAATTACATATTTTTTTTCTTGAAATTGACAGAAACCCAAAGACAAACTGACTTCGGAAGAAAAGAAATCTCCTGACCAGCTTACATGGCTTAGGTGACTGAAGTGTTCACAGACAAAGCTTTAGTTAGGGTTGATGAGATCACACTTGGGACCCATCACCAGGTCAGTTTTCTCTGAGTGAACTCTGTTCACAGACACAGGGTAGGACCCTGGGCAGCTTCTGCCACTGTTATTCAATACCCCAGTCCTATGGACAAGAGCTACTATTTTTCCTCTTTGTTTCAGTAAGTCCTGATTTTATCTGATTTGATCACCCTAAGTAATCCGAAGGATCACTGGAAGATGAGTGCTTAGGACAGAGCGGATTTAACACCTTGAAAAGACATTTACATTGAGTGTAGGGAGAACAGAGTGTTTCCCAGAGAAAAACCAGAATATGGTTACTAAGGATGGGAAACATATTGAGCAACTGAAAACCCTTAAATGTTTAGTCCAGAACTACTTGAAATCATTTGAGCTCTTCACTTGTTTTGAAAAATTAAGATTTAGAAATCTTTTAATAAGCAAAGGCTTGTTAGTATCATTAAGAAAAATTAAAATTAATCTATCATGAGGTATTCTACAAAGAAATATGTGTGTCCAGTGTTTTAATTCCATTAATTCTAGAGTAAGTGCCCTTTAGAATTTTATTAGTGATGTACCCTTTTCAAAGATTGCTGATATTTCTGTTGATTTTTCAATGGTATTAGGTTGTACCCTGTGCTTCGCGACAACATACACTCCATATTTTAGCTTAAACATTTCTGACTAGTCAGGAATACAATCATAGCAGTCAAAAAGCCTGAGCTGTGTGGTGGATCTGAGTACAATAACATAGCTGATTTGTTTTCTCCATGCAGAAACTTAAACCCATCTGAGCAAAATGGTTGCTAAATGTCATTTGATGGCCTAATTGGAAATAAAATGCATTTCCTACGGTAGCACACTTCCAGAATCTCTGAATAGGTGGTAATTAACATGCATACTTCAAAAAAATGGACTTTTTTCATTAAATTAATTAATGAGGTGGGGGTGGCAGGAGTAGATTAAATACAAATAAGATGAAGGATAGGGAAGCTCTCGAATGTAACAAAAGTTCCAATGTTTGAAATTTTAAAGTGGAAAAGGTGTTACACGACATAGAGGGTGACATATTCAACTGACAAAGACCCATGTTCTTTCCATCCTGATGACATCTAAGCAATGACATCTAAGTAAATACAACTCTAGGTCATGTGTTATGCTGAATTTTAAAAGCAACATCAATAGCAGATCATGCTAAGGCTGTAAAATTGTATGTGTTACTTTTTTAAATTTTATTTTGTGTTAGACACACAATAGCATATGGAAAGGGTGGGGTTTTTATATTACCTTGTTCTTGTTTACTTTTCTCAAGGTCTCTTTACCTTACAGATTTTTGTTACAAATTCATTTCTGAGTCATTTGTGTAAATACACTTTACAACGTTGTAAAGAAAGCATCCTTTTTGGGTTTCTCTCTGAGGCTTGTCTTCTTTGAGGTATTAAATATCAGGGGAAATAAAATCAACTCTTATCTATTGTGAGACATAAAAGAACTAAAGATATTTAAGAGTGATTTGAGAATACAATGGTTTTATTTAGCATGGCATAAGTCCACTTTTTATCCAGAAATGTGTAAATTCAATCTCACATATCATCATTTATTTCTCCATACTCTGTGGTTCAATCATAGTGAACAACTATTATTATCATTTATTAAGTGGTACTTAGCTAAGTGCTGCTAGATACTGTGCTAATCACTTTGCAAGTATAAAACCTCACAACAATGCTATGACAGAGAAATTATATAATCTTCACTTTAGTACGGAAAAAGTGGAAGCATAGAAGGTCAAGTTTGCAGGGTCACCAAAAGAATCAGAAGCAAGGAGTTCAGTCTCCATATGATTATAAACCCATACTCTTACACTTAGTAAAATCTATACTGCCCCCTATCCACTTCTTATAAACCACTGCATTATTTAACACTCCCATGCCTTTGTGAAAGACATTAAGGAGAACGACTACGATATATACTCATAAGCATATTCCATTAGAGTGTATCTCTCTGGCTCTATAGCTTATTGTGGAAGGAATAGTTGTATGGAGGTATACACACCACAGTAAAACATCTTACTATTAGCTAAACAAACATGATAAAATGCTGAGGGATGCACAATTAGCTTTTCATTCTTTTTCCTGTTTAACTTTTGGTGCAAAAACTGTAATTCAGCTGTTATTGGATCCAAGGTACAACAGAGATTTGAGAGTAGCTTTTCTAAGATCTCTCACTGGTCCCTACTGGGAAGAGGGCTTGCAAAGGGCAGAGAGCTCCATGCTCCACTGCTTTCTCTCTCTTTTGCCTTCTCTCCAATTCCTGACCCTAGAAATTCCCTAACACTCTGTCTTCAGCTTGGGTTGGCAATAGATCACTACTTGGTCCTGTTTCTCAGAAAAAATGACAAAGGGGTGGTGTCCCTGTGGTTTTGGTTCTTGAGGATGAGGTCTGGAGGGATAGGAACTCACACAGTTGTTAGGACTTCAGATGATACACCAAAGAAAATTATACCTTCCACGATGGGAAGATTACTCTCCTGTTAATATATATTTTGTAAATTGTGTTAAAAGGGTGCCCATATCTAGTCATGGATTTGCACAAGGCTTCTTTATATTAGTGTTTTTATGTGCCAGGTTTCAGAATATGGGGGGGGGGATTATGAGACAAGAAAGTAAATCCCTCCACCTTTGTAAAACAGGAATCCTTATTCTAACCGTTCTTCTTCATGCCAACCTGAATCATTAGGAAGATTTCATTGTAATTCAGAAGGTATATGTTGGTGTTCTCATGCTTTTATTTTTTAAATAGGTTCCTCATATTCTGGTAATTTTGCAGGTATTGGAACATTCTACGAATGATCAAAGGATTCTTTTTATTGAACAGCATTTCCTACTTCTATCTCTATATACTAAAATCGATTTCATCGTTTATTACAAGGCTGCATATCTCTTGAATTACTTCAGTTTATAAGGCTGCAATATGAAGTGAGACGACTGAAGAGAAGAAACTGAAGGCAATGAAGCTGTCATGGATAGTCTTGGATTGGTGAGAACATTATAGTACGTTAACAAGAATTTACTAAGCACCTCTCCAACTAATAAATTGCATAAGTGCTATGACAGGTGTATGGATGAGGTAGGAGAGACACACAAAGGATAAGGTATTAAATTATACCTGGAGGAATTAGGTAAAACATGGAGGAAAGTAATGTTGAACTGGACCTTTATGTGAAGAATTGTTCCTGGAAGTTCAAGCACTTTATGGTAAGGAATTAGGACTTCTATGTAGGCAACAAGAAGCAATTGGAAGTTTAAGCAGGCAAGCAACTTGATAGATGTGTGTTTTAGAAAGATCGAATATCAATATGGAGTTAGTGGAGATGGGAAAAACTGAAAATGGAAACTACTAGGAGACAAATATAATCATTTTGTAATAATAAATGAGTAGCACATATTAATTGGTGATAGTAAATATTTTTTATAAATACAATCTGTGGGAGAAGATAAAAGTGATAAGAATGAATTCCATATTTTCTGGATTACGTATCCCAGATGTGTGGTGGTAAAATTGAGACTGAGTATAGAGGAGCAGGTTTAGAGAGAGATATACAGTTCAGATTTGGGAATTTTAAGTTTGAAGCACTTCTAGATCATATAAGATGATTGATCCATGAGAAAAGTAAATTTTGGAGGAATGGTTAATATAGCACAGAAATACTTCCGTACACAAATGTGTAACTTTCTAATTATTATTATTTGTTGGTGATGTCTACTCTCTATCAATAGTTTTTCTCTCCTCCCCAAATCAGTAAAAGTTCTTATTGTAGCTTTTAAATCTTCAATAGTAAAAAGAAGACTACTTTGCTATTTTTAGCATAATCCCTAGGCTATAAATGGTGGGGTGGATGCACGTATAGTATAATTTTCAACTAACAGTTCAAAGTGTCTATATATAAAAATTACATATATATAAATTATATATAAGTTATATGTGTATATAAATACACACACATATAGACATAAATGCTAAATACTACACTGAGAAAAGAAATTGCATCACTGCAGGAGACCTGATGTTGACAAAAGAGATGATATTTACTCAGGCTTTGAAGAATGAATAAAATCTGAATGAGTCTACTGAAGCAGAAAAATATTAAAATTCAAGAATTTGTTATTAGCAAAATATTTTTACGTCTATACTATAGTCCTATTACTGGTATGTTCAAGTTTAAAGGAAAAGGAAAGAATCTGCTCAAATTTTTTTGTATTGTTAAGAATCACTAATCTTGATTAAAAGAAATTATTATAGATGTAACATAACTTTGGAACCACCAAATAATATCCATTAGAAGATACACAATATGTGTTTTTTCCTTGGAAGGAACAGGAGTGAAAAAGAAAAGCAAGAATCCATGAAGTAGACATAACATGGAGAACTGTGTATGACTGGTTGGCCCATACAAATAAAGATCCATCACTGCAAACATTTGTAGAAATAAAATGAAGACAGAACCTGGTAAATTCATAGTAGATCCTCATAGGAAATTTGTATTAGAAGTAAATGTGAAATTTCAATGGTTTATGTCCAGGATATTTCTATTAAGATTAAGCATAGTCTATAATCAATAGAAATAAAATCAATCTCAGTGACTAGGAAAATGTAAATATAAATGTACCATGGGCAAGCAGCAAAAACAGAAGCTTGTGAGTTGTGTACCTGGGCAAAGATGTGAGATGCACTAAATCAGGAAGAACGTTTGCATGTTGGCAGAATTTCTAAAAACTGATTTCCAATTTTAACTTTAAAACGTTTAAGACCATTTGAAATCACACACTCATATACATATATATTATAAAAACACTTTGTTACATATTCTTTAAATAGGAGCTCCCATTCATATAGAATATTCCCTGTTTGTATTTTATTTAGTATCTTTTCTGAAAACAAAATTCCTTGGCACAGGTGATTTATAAATCACCCAAAGAGAATCAATTCTATGCTTTTAAACAATAATTTATGCTAGTCCTAACGATGTAGCAAACACTGAGTTCTTAATAAAGAACTTGTTTGATTTCAATAGTTGCCATAAAAACTAGGAAGTAATAATTCACTTACGGAACCCCAGTTTAAAGTCTTCACCTCAAAGATATTAAAAATAAATCTGTCATGCAATTACAACTAAGACCTTTCATTTTTTTCTCTTGAAACCCTTATTAGATTGAGTTGCTCCTAAGAGGGATAAAGGAGTTGGAAAGCACTTCAAAAGACAGAGAACTGTTGAAATGTATGTACATAAGCATTGCCAAGACTCCCCCTGGTTTTTAAAAGAAACTTCAGTGATGGGTATTAATTCTTGACAGTTTTATTTTTAAGATCATCTGGTTGACATAAAAGAGCCTCTGTTGATTTTTAAAATGGGGAGAGCAAAACAGAAAGAGAAAACCAGGAGAACCTAAGGGTGAGCTCCAAAGCACCAGAAGTGGTAATTTTTTTTTTTTTTTGGTTAATTGAAAGAAAAAAACAAAGCAGTGGAGATCATTAAAATATTTACTTTTCAAATTATCAATTAATAGAATATACATATTTTAAAGTCCATTTTCCTTTCTGCTATACCTAAAAATGAAGTGTCCTTTTGTTAGCATTTAAGTCATTTTGGACCCATTTTATTACAGGAAGGGATATTCCTGACATTGTTTCCAGTTTCTTAACATGCAAATAGAATCCATCCACACTTTGCTCTTACACAATTTTTGCAAAGTCATTAGGAGTAAGTGAGAGTGGTCAGACACCTCTGGTTTGCCATGAATGGTCACTGGAACAATATGGGTAGGTCATTTAATATAGTTGTAATCGATTGCTGCTGTTGCCTTTCCAGCCAAGCTGTTGTGCAGGAACAGATTTTTAATTAAATAAATAGCTGGGTCGGCAGGCAGGTGCGCCTGGGCAAGCAACCTGCCCCGGGATTTGGTTTGCAGCAGTTGCTTGGCAACACCACACAGACAGTCTCTGAACAACAGCTGCACCCTCTGTTAGCAGCTAGCAGATGCTCACACCTCAGAGAATGGCGTCAGAAATAATGATTCGTGAATAATAGTTCGTGGAGCTCTCTAATAAACAGAAAAAACATTAGCTTGAGTGATAAAGGTCATAAATATTCCAGACCATTATGGTGAATGTGAATTTGCATCCAATAAAATTGTAAGGAAAAGAAAATAAAGATAAAATATTACTATTACACTCTAACTAAAAAAGAAAAAAAATTATGTATGAAGGAAAAATGAGAGATGTTTTCACATACATTACCTCATTTAATTCTCCCAATCAACTTCTAAGATAAGAATTACTGTCTACTTTATCAAGCAGACAAGCTACTGAGTTCAAAGAATTTAAATGACTTATAAGTTTAAAGTGTATGATTAATTTAGTATGCGAATTTAAAATTGTGTAGCAAATAGAAACCAAAGATGGAATGTTTAAGCTAATACAAGAGAAATATGTGTCATGTAATAACTGTTACTATTAGCAACTGGTAGCTATGTAAATTTGTAAGTATATTTCTTGTGTCTATAGGATCAGGTTTGCATTTAATATCACCAAAAATTTGAGAAATTTGGTTTATAACAGTAATTAAAATATAATAAAATGTAGAACTGGAAATTCTGAATGTTTGCAATCACAGGAACATACAATTATGAACATATAATTGTGACTCCCTACTATTATATCCTTATCTGATTATCCCATACCATGAACATATGGCCCCAATTTTAATGTTCATTGTTGTACAGATTCAATTGAATGAAATCATTAGAGTATTTTCTATCTGTATTTTGGTAAAATAAAAAATTGCTTCCAGATTTATTTTAAAATTTGTAATGTCTGTATTTTACAAGAGGCTTTACAACTTTTTAAAGGGACTATTATGCAAACCTTTGACCCCCAGTCCGTCATTGTTTGCACACATGGGGTATAGAACCAAAGTTCAGAAACACTTGATAAATGGACAGATAAATCTGCATCCTCTTTCGTAACAGCAAGTACATACTTTGGTTCAATGTGACCATCTATTTCCTTCATTTGTGATGAATGGAAATTGAGTAGTAATAAGACAGCTCTGGTATAAAAACACAAGAGGTAGAGCTACTTGTTTCATTTACATCTTGTTCTAGTAAACAAGGCAGATTGTTTTAAGACCATGCTTTAATAAAAAACTTCTTAAATATTATTAGTTCATCATAATGCTTTTCTATGAATCTTTGGAAGAAAAATATATATATTTCCTTTTAAAGCCTTAAAAACTTAAGTAGCCTAGAGGATTTTATAAGTTATTAGATTTTGTAAGTTATTTTGAATGGATAGCTATAGCTGTTTTAAAAGAATAAAAAAAAAACCTCTACCCCAACAATATATAAATTATTTGTGATATAGTATTGAGTTTATTTAGTTTTGACTTACTAAACTAAATTAATCCTAGTGGAGTCAACAAAAATAAATTGCACATGGTCTAGGTAGTGTTTCATAATCTTTTTCAGGATATAAACAAATCCAATGAATCGATCATTATAAGTACAAAGAATTGGATACTCTAAAATGTAGGGCTTTCAAGAATAAATCCCTAAGGGAAGAAGGACATTTGTTTTTCAAGATGGCAAAGTTTAATGTTTAGGCGTATTATTGAACTTCTGAAGAAAAAAAAAAAAAAAACACCACTTTACCCTTAAGGCACAGCTTCAAGTAATACTCAGAGAATTCTTGACTCATTGACTTGTCAGTGTTATGTATGTATTGAAGGCAAGCTGTAGGAAGTGTCCTCTCAGTTGCTTGTTCAGGATGAATTTGTAAATAAAGTGGATCATGTAGAGTTTTTCTAACATCAGAGCCAGCCTCTCCAGTTTATCTAGGTAGGTTTAATTTGTAAGTCCAGTGACTGCCTTCACACTCAATCTCCTCCGGGGGCACTAAGAGTATTTGAATTATGAAAACATCAGAGAGAAATACAATTTCATAAAGATATTTCACTTTCTTATATAAAGTGAAAAAATATCTAATGTGTGTAAGACTATCATTACACAGTAGAAAATAAAATTTTGTCTTTGTATTTTAAAGAGTTCTGTTAATGTATCCTGACATGATGCAATGAGCAAACTATGTAATATCTATGGTATTATTGCCTCATTTAATTATCACATTATTAAATACATTGAGGAATGGTCTATAAAATAACTTGTCAGTACTATTTGAAAGTATCTAAGTCTTGAAAGAAAAGACAAAAGGACTGAAGAGGTATTCTAGAATAAAGGAGATTACTGAGAAATCACAACTAAATGCAAAATGCAATTATTTTCATTGGCAACTGGAATAGGAAAAGGAAATGAGTGGGACAGTTGTCAAAATTTGAATAAATTGTATAGATTAGAAAATAGTATTATATCAATATTAATTTCCTTATCGTTATCATTTTTTGTGGTTATATGAAATGTTAACATTTGGGAGTACAGATGAAAGGGAAACAATAATTTTGTGGCTTATTTTTTTAAAAAATTTTGTATATATGAAATATTTTAAATGAAAAATAAAATGCTAAACCAGGAGTGGTGGCACACAGCCATAATCTCAGCATCTTGGGAGGCTAAGGCAGGACAATGGCAAGTTTGAGGCCAGTCTGGGTAACTTAGTGAGACCCTGTCTCAAAATGAAAAATCAAAAGGGCTGGGGAAGTAGCTCAGTGGTTAAAAAGTGTCCCCAGGTTCATCTCCAGTAACCTCTCCTGAAAAAAAGAAATTAAAAATCCAATCTTCTTCAAGTCATGGTTAAATGCAAGTCAATACCCACTAAGAAAAAACCACATGTTGATCTCTTTTCAATATTGACATCATTTCCTTTGTTATGGTAATCAATGCCATTAAGGGCAAAAGGGAAATATAGACATAAACATATATATATAGAGAGAGATCGAACCAGATCCTTTAGAGTGAAATTGGGGGATTATAAAGATTGGTGCAATGGGAGTAAATGGTGGGCAAGTAACTGTTTATGGTCACTCTCTTGGAGATCCTATTTAGAGAACTACTTTCTGAGATTACAGAGGAACAGACTGTAACAAAAGAGACTCATCAGTCTTAGTACTCCAGCCATTTAACACAGCGCCTTGCACAGAGTAAAAACTCAGTTATAATTTTTGAATCACACAGGAGCCTAATGAAGAGGCCAGCTTTTCATGGAGAAAGATGGCATATTTTATCCCTTTCCCAGTTGAACCTGAGACTGACTAGCCCACCCAGTAAACAAAGTTTGGGCAGACATAACTCCCTGCTTTATTTTCAAAGCTACTAATATCCTTGGGATTTATAATCATACAGATGAAATAAATTCAAATGCCAGAGAGGACATCAACTCAGGAAAAGGGGGTCTCAAAGAAACAGTAAGGCTTTGGGATATTTGGTAGAAATTTTGGTAATTCCTGAAGTAAAATGAGAAAGCAAAATTTATTAATTTTTTTCCCAGAAAAGCATAAGCAATAAGCTACTACTGAATAGAGAAACTACTTTGTAGAAGGCAATCTAATTGTTGAATATGCCCCCTGTGAAGCAAACTAGAAAATCATTGAATACCACTAGCTCTCAGACTTTCCTTCATCAATCATTGACAATGAAAGCCTCCACAATTAATCAAGCAATTTATTCAGAATCTGGTGCTGTGTCAAAAAGACTGCTAAATGCTACTTGTTGTCCTACATTATTCAGTAAGAATACAGTTTTTCTGTTTTCCTTTCATCAAAAGCACATATTAATATATACCTTATTTCAGAAGTCAAAAATACCCACAAGGATTTGGTTGCTGTAGAACTGTGACAACTCAGTTCATTTCCCACAGATTGTAAGTCTCATGTGTTCTCTATCTCTACATTGCTAACTAAGTGGAGTCAATGCTACTTTACCTCCCTGATTACACCATCTCAAATTAAGGAATAATTCATAAAGCTTATACCTTCCTATCAACTTTAAACAATGGAAATGTGGACACATTTTATTTTCTGTGTTTCCCAATTTAATTAATAAGTCATGTTCCAGGTTTTGAAATGTATTTACTCAAAAGACAAATTGATTTTTAGAAAGCTTGAAGAATGGGTAGTGAGGCCAGGGTGTATTTATGCTATGGGAAATTTACCAAAATTTTATAAGAACCTTTTGATATTATTAGGAAATAGTTCTTATTTTTAAAAACAGTAAAATACCAAGAGAGTGTAAAAACACAAAAGAGGCTAACAGAACCATTTAGATACTAGGATTACATTTATCAGAAATACAATTGTAGTTGTAGATCATCAATTGATCCTTATTTTTTAAAAGCATAAATGATATTTTAATATTTAAGGAAAATAGATTTTCATTTTCTCCAAGGAAATAGAAATTGGAAATCCAGAAAGCTTAAATATTTATTCACTCACCTTGCACTTGTAAAATCTCTGAATTTACACTCAGATGAAATGGTAATATTTAAAGAAATCTGAGGTTGGGAATGGAAGGAGGACTAGAGAGTACTAAATTATACTATACAAATAGTACAAGATATAAAAGGCATTAATTCACCAGAAGCGATGGGATATTTTTTAAAGCAAAATATTTTCCTCATAACCTTGAAGATGTCTTAATAACTTTACTCCTGCCATTTACCCATGTTTCTCTAAAGGTGTAACAGACCTGCGATCCCTAAGAGCTAGATCCAGATTTGTGGGTGGACATGGTATAGGGAATAGGAGGCAAAAAGAAAAGTTAGACAAGGTTTCTTTCTTCATTTTAGTGCCCAGACACAAAGGACAGAACTAAGTTTGAAACACTTTATATTCCTTGGAGACAGGCAATCTCTAAATGAACAATATTTTATTGCTATTAAGTTTATCTGGGTCATGTACAAGTTATATATGAAGAAAATCCTCATTTGGAAATTAATAGCAAGAATAAGCAGCTAAAATTGGGTCATTTGTAGTTATTCAAATTTAAATACTTTTGCCTATATTGGCCTCTATTTCTTGCCTTACATTTATATCTGTAGTTCCACAAGCCACAGTGCCATCTCTAGTCACAGCAAAATCATCTGTAACTTAATTACATATTATGATGGATTGTCTTAGTAAATCTTTAAAATAATTAATTGCTCTCTTAAGAGTAAAATAGAAGCCAAGGATGCCGTTTGGATGTACACATGTGGGCTGAGATAATTGCTGACCTCTATGTGAATAGGTGTCTCTTCTTCAATATGAATTAGATGTTAGCATTACCTATGAAACTTTAAAAAACACTGAAGTCCAGGCCCCTACCCAGACCAACTAAACAGATCCTCTGGGATAGGCACCCCAGATAATGGTGATTTTTACAGTTCCCAAATACCTGATGCCTCTATTAAGCCAGGGCTGAGAAACCCTGACGTAATGCTGCAGTAGGAGTTAGGCCCCTTGGTGATGGGAACCCAGCTTCCTCCTTTCCTTTCACCTCCCTGGACACTAAGCTGTGTGATCCTGGCTTAGCTTCCCTGTCTGTAAAATGAGAAGGAAAATGGAAACTCCCACATGAGATTGCTCAACTAATTAAATGAGTGAATATCTATGAAGTAGCTCAGATAGTAGTAATGAGGCAGGAAGATAGGTCTCCCATGGGCAGCCAGGATAAGGGCCTTGGAGGAGAACAGGAGAGGATGGTGACATATGCCAACCTGCAAGAAGACAGTGGGTCCGAAAGATACCTGTGACTCGCAGCTCCTCACCAACGTTAACTACAAGGCCTTCTTCTGAGATAGAATACTTGTTTCTGTTCCTCACGGCTTCAACCAGAGAAGCCCTTTCTTGGTTACCCTTGCCCTTAACCCCAGCAACAGCTGACTGCAAGTCGATACCTCCCCAAAATGCTTCCTATTTCTAATATACATGTCAAAACCACTGCAAGAGACGAATCTTCTTACTTATGTGACTTCTAATTGGTTTATTAAGCTCTGAGCTTGCTGGGCCATCTACTATGCCTTTACAAACCCAGGTACAACAGAAACCCATTGGCACCCCTCTCTTGTGGCCCCTCCCCTTCAGGCTGTTTTCTATTACTTTAATAAATCCTGTTACTTTGTTCTTGCCCTTGTGTTCATGGATTTCATTCCTCAGATTCAAGAGGAAAACCCAACTGCCTAACTTCTGTTAAAGTAATAACCGTGTCCTTTCTTCTTTTTTTCTTTCTTTCTTTCTTTTTTGTTATTGGGTATTGAACATTGAACCCAGGGTACTTTAACACTGAGCCACATCTGCAGCTTTTTTTAAAATTTTTTTATTAAGGATTTGAGTTGTACAATCATGAATGTATATAAAGTATTAATATGATAAGCATTTGAACCTAATCCAGAGTCCCCCACACATCACCCACAACAGTCTCTAGATTCCTCTACATATCCCCCTATAACAGTTATAAATAAATAAATATGGATATATATGTATAAATTGTGAATTTTCCAGAATTAAATGATTGTATAAGTATTATTTGGTTTCTGGGGGGAGGTAAAGAGTATGCTGCATTGTTGATTTTCTCCCTAGATCCCTCCCTATCTTCCTTCCCTCTCCCTGACCCCTCTCTCCCCTCCCCTTCCTTGTTCTTCCCCTACATATCTATTTTTCCCCTACATTACATGTTGCAATGCCTTTGGTGGGTCTAGCACAAGAGCTTGACTACCCAAGCCTGGGTTTTGCTCTAGCCTCCAAAAATGAGGGAAAACATTTTGGATTTGGCTATTTTTGCTCAGCATAATTTCTTCCACTGCCATCCATTTACCTTCAAAGGCAGTATTATTGTTGTTTCTAATAGTTGAATAGAATTCCATTGCATGTATATATACCAGAGCTTTTGGATCCATTCATCTAGTAAGGGGCATCTGACTTGATTCCAAAATTTATTTTTTTATTTTGAGACGGAGTCTCTTTAAATTGCTTAGGGCCTTGCTAAGTTACTGAGGCTGGCCTTGAACTTGTGATCCTCCTGTCTCAGCCTCCAGAGCTGCTGGGATTACATGTGTGCATCATTGCACCTGGCTATCTTAAATAAATATAAAAAAGAAATCCTATATTGGCATAAAATGGAAGGTTTTTTAGGATCATAAATGAGTCAGGGCAACAATCTAAACTCCTGAGAGCTCTCACACAGTTGGAACATCTTTAGGTTTAGTTTGGGTATGATCAAGAAGTCCAATCAAACAGACATGGTTGGAATTTTTGATGTTTTATTTAGTTGCAAATGGACCCACAAAAGCTGACCAAAAATTATTGATTAACATTACTGAAAATACCAGTGGCTCAAATTAGACCTTATGGTCTGAATACACTTTATGCTCTTCCCTAACTCTTGTTTCCTACCTAGGATTCATCTTCAGACATTTCCTTTTCACAGCAAGTAGGTTATGTCACATGTATTCTACTGAGTAACTCAGGAAAGGAGGGATCTTTCCTGTGCCTATAGTCCAAGTGAAGTTCCAAGGTTGTGTTTCATTGACAGGCACGTCCAGCTCAGAAAGGTCTTAATGTGCCTTTGCTTGCCTGGTATCAGTCTCCAGGTTTGTTCAATAACAAACTCATCTCTGAGACTGGGAAAATTTGATGCTCCAATTAAAAAAGACCAAATTCATATGTTCATTTTGGGAGCCAATGATGAAATTAACACTACACAAACCACAGAGAGGCAGACAGTAAGGTCAGTAATCCCTGAAGTAAAGAGGAGGGTGCTTTTTCTTAGGACAAGGAAAATGGAAGCAGGGCAGACTAAAGTAACAGGTATCACTATGGTCAGAGAATAATTATTTTATGCCTCCTGGAGAGACCGTTAATTAGTGAACTTATGATCAGCTAGGTTTGGGATCTGTGGGTAGCATACTCAGAGGCTCTGGGAAGGATCATCTCTCACTATTCCAAGTTGTCCTGCTTGTTATTTCTGAAATTCTTTTAAGAGAAAACACAGCATTTATGACAAGACTTGAAATACAAATAACTCTGAATAAGAAAACACATTTTTCTAAACTCAAGTTAAGATATACTTGACTATCCAGGTGCAGAGATTCAAGCCTTATGATCCCTGTGACTCAGGAGGCTGAGACAAGAGGATTGTAAGTTCAAGGCCAACTTGGGCAACTTAGTGAGATACTGTCTCAAGATAAGATAAAAAGACCTGAGGATGTAATCCAGTGGTAGAATGTTGGAGACTGAAGCCAACATGACCCTTGGCTGGATGCCAGAGAAAAGTATTAGTAGTAAACAACTCTGCAAGAGGCCCAGGGGCTTGCAACTTCCTGAGTAATTAGAAAACTGCCTGACCACATGACTAAGCTATTTTGGCTGCTCTATTGTTGCAACTGATTGATTATGTTTGTTCTGTGTCCCTATTGAGAGTTTTGTAACAAATTAATATTGGGCATACAGGGAAATAGGAGAAGTAGAGAGAAGAAGAAAAGCCTTGGGAGTAGAAGCAGGGACTTTAGTGAGAGGAGATGTAAAAGCTTTGCCTCTAGAGAGATGGATAAAATAAAGTGTTTGGAGAACTTCAAAGAGAAAGAGATAAATAAAGAAGCAACTGAAGCACCAGAGCTGTTGTCGTGTCTCTCTGCGGGCAGGAGGCACGACAAGTGGTGCCGAAACCTGGAACGAGGGAAGAAAAAGGAAAAGAAAAGGTAAGTAGGCAGCCTAAATGTTCGCGGTAAAGCGACAATCGGAGTACGCGGAAGGCGGCTCCATGTAAAGTGAAAGTGACTGGTAAAGACTGGTCACCAAGATTGAAAGCGGCCGTTCTGTGTTTTGAAGTACTAGCTTAGAGCTGGGGTATTTGTTCTGTGTGCGCACCTGTCCTGTGTGTTTGTGTTCATGTATGTTATATGTGTGTTAAATATGG
>PVKS010042387.1:0-15463 GCA_004027875.1 Aplodontia rufa
TTCTTCATATACCCTCCCCCCTCCCCATCCTCCTCCCTACACCTCCAAGTATCCTATAGAGCCATCCCCTAATGCTCTGAAAGTCATTCAATTTGCAGTTTTGCTAGGTTAGCCGTCAGCCCTACTGCTTCCCTATATATGCTAGCATCAACAGATGAGAGAAACCATTCGGCCCTTGAGTCTCTGAGATTGGGAGACTTCACTAAGCATAATTCTATCCATCTCCATCCATTTGATTTCAAAAGACATAATATGAACCACATTCTTTCTGTTGGCACCTGAGGCACAGATCAAAGACTGGACCAGAATTCCCCACACCTCTGTGCTAGGTACAGGGGCAGGGAAGCAGTGACCAATCCGGGAGAGGACGTCATATAAAAAGGGCAAAGCTCACTGCCTCATCGGCTCTGTCCCCTTCCCCCACTCTGGGGGGAGTCTGCTCTTTTCCCTGTGCTTTACTTTCTATAATAAAACTTGTCTACTACATTTGCCTCGGTGTCCCTCGGTTTCATTCTTTGACTCCGAGAGGACACGAACCCGACATCCACATCACCGGCATCAGTATGAGTACCTTCTGGGAGAAAAGGGACACTGAGGTGACCTCAGACGGCAGGGTTTTAACCACTTTCTCTCCTCATCTGCATCCTCTCTTCTGACCCTGAAGTCTCATTCAAGAAAGCAAAATGAGAGGTTGGTGGGAAATGGTGGCAGTGATGTGGTTCCTGCTTTGAGCTCCCAAACACCAATCATGAGTAACAAGGATCCCACAAGTCCATAAAGAGTGTGAGGCCCTGAACTGCGCTGGAACCCATTTGCTGATTATCTGGAAGTGTAGTAATCTGGACACAAATCCAGGTTAAGAGGCAGTCTGCACCAGTTTACCTGAATGCAGAGATCTCTGTGGGAGTCACCATCCGAGTGGCAGCTACACTCGCCTTCTGTTAAGGAGCACAGAAATAGAGGGCAAGAATCCCCTACAGAAACCCACAAGTTCTAAGACAAGCCCGCCTCCTGGCTTTTCTGTATTCACGACAATCGCTTGAGATCAGCACACCGTATCGCAGTTGAACACAAGGGGAAGGTGCGGGAGCCAGTGTGCACGAATTCTGTGATTTGAGGGAGTCAGATCTGCGTCATTACCACTTCCTGGAGCCTCCTGAGACCCCACGGGTAACTCCATGAGTGCAGGAGCTGGAAGCCAGTGTGGTCTGGAGGACATTTAAGAGAGAGACCTTTGGAGCAGGGGAATGAAAGAGTCTCCAATTTGCACCCTTCTCCCTTCATCCTACCCCACTGGGGAGCCTCTGGCAAGGACAACTTACTAGGAAATTTGGACAGACTTTGCTGGTGACCAGCAGAGGGAGCTCTGAGACTGTACTTGAGCCTTGGCAGCTGAAACTTATCTATACCTGACAGTGACAAACTACTGCGCCCTGGAGGCTTGGGCCAGTCTCCACCGAGCACACCTCCCTAAGGCTGAGCGAGGCTCTGACTTGTACCCTTAGACCTCATACAGACTAAAGGTCCCGAAGCCATACACATCTACACAGCCATCGGATGTTGATCCTCATGGAGTGAATTTTTTATTTACATTTTTTTAATTTCTTTTTTTTCTTGTATGTGCATGTGCATATGTTGTTGACTGTTTCTCTTATTTTTTCTTTTTCTTCTTTTTTCATTTCTTCTTTCCTACCTTTTTCTTACTTTGCTATAATGTCCTTTTCATTCTGAGCATTTTCTTCATGTATATCTTAGTACTCACCCTGCCTTGTGAGGACTGGGCTTTGGACCAGCACATTTTACTTTTATGCTGCATAGCCACCCGCCTAAGCAATGACCTTCTCTGCTATTCAGTCAAATTCTATTCCTTTCTCCCTCACCCTTCATTAATGCCATTACCACAGTCTCTTCCCCCCCACTTTTTAAATCACAATATCCTACAGCATCTGTACTCTTGCTCCAAAATCACAAGTTCCTCTCTACCTTCCCATAATATTTCCTTTTCTCTCAGATGTATGTAAGCTTAACGCCAATCAACTACAATTGGAGATAATTGCTAATCCTACCATTCCTCTCATAGGTGACAACTAATGGTTTAACAGCTACAGAAGGAGCATAACAACCAGTTTAATGTAAAACAAAGTAACCACAAGATGTTGCAAGTGTTGCGACCTTCAAGTCTTCCTGCTTTATAGAAGCTTTCCCACAGTTAACTTCCTGATAACAAACCCTATATAGTAAACGACTGTGCTAGCTCTGGGTCACCGCTCCTCCATCAGAGGAAAGTGTCTCACCTGGTCCTAGCTTTCTGTTTATGTCTGTGTGTCTTTTTTCTTCTTCCTCCATCACCCCTCGCGGGTATCTGAGTTCAGCTGTGTGGATTGTGGCACACTGACATGAAGCTGATGATGGTCCTCATGCCGGTGGCCCTCCCCTTTACTGCTATGCTGGTGACTTCTGTAGAGAGGGCTGCCTTTGGACCAGTAGTGGTACGAGGGCCCTTGGAAACTTCTAGCCCCAAAGCTGCAGTGCAAGTCCACCCTATTTCCAAATTTCTGGGTAATATACTCCTGAAAGTCCCCATTAATTCCAGATAATCGAAGAAGCAGCTCCCTTGTTGTCTTTGCCCTGAGTTTGGAACTGTATTCTGTGCATCTTTGCCTTCAAGGTGTCCCACCATTGTCATAGATAACCACGAAGACAATTGTGAGTGCTGGTACTGGATATTGGAATTAGATATCTCAGTGAGGCAAGGGGAACATATGATCAACATCCCTGCAGCACTGGATCCATGTAGGTTTCCTGAAAGAGGCATTATGCATCTTCTTAAATATGGAAGGAAATGGGAGTTCTGGAGTGAAGGCTCGGGCTCTTTCCGGAAACCTACATGGTCTCTGAGTTTGGAATATTTAACTCAGCATAATTTTTTCCATCTCCATCCATTTGGCTGCAAATGCCATGATATTGTACTCTTTAATAGCAGAGTAGAATTCCATTGTATATATATGTACCGCAGTTTTTGAATCCACTTGTCCAGTGAGGGGCATCTGGGTTGGTTAATAGTTTAGCTATAGTAAATTGAGCTGTTATAAGCATTGATGAAGCTGTATCACTGTAATATGCTGATTTTAACTCTTTTGGGAAAATACCCAGGAGTGGGATAGCTGGATCATAAGGTGGATTCAGCCATAGTTTATTGAGGAGTCTCCACACTGCTTTCCAGAGTGGCTGTACAAGCTTGCAGTCCCACCAACAGCGTGAAAGTGTTCCTCTCTTCCTACAATCCCTCCAGCACCTGTCATTTTTCTTATTCTTCATCTTTGCCACTGACTGGTGTGAGGTGGAATCTCAGTGAAGTTTTTATTTCATTTCTCTGATTGCTAGTGATGTAGAGCATTTTCTCACATATTTATGGGTTTTTTGGACTTCCTCCATTGAGAAATTTCTATTTAGCTCCCTAGCCCATTTACTGATTGGATTATTTGTGGTTTTGGTGTTCAGTTTTTTGAGTTCTCTGTATATTCTGGATATTAGTCCTCTGTTCAAGGTGTAGCAGGCAAAGATTTTCTCCCATTCTGTATATTCTCTCTTGACCCTCTTGACTAATTCTTTAGCTGTGCAGAAGTTTTTTAGTTTAATGGGATCCCGTTCATTTATTCTTGTCTTTAATGCCTGTGCTATGGGAGTCTTATTAAGAAAGGCAGTGCCGATATCTATGTCATGGAGTGCTGATCCTATTTTTTTTCTTCAAGCAATTGAATAGTTTCTGGTTTAATTTCCAGATCCTTGAACCATTTTGATTTGATTCTTGTGCAGGGTGAGAGTTAAGGATTCAATTTCAGTTGTCTGCATATGGCTGTCCAGTTTGTCCAGTACCATTTGTTAAACAGGCTGTCCTTCTTCCACACTATGCTTTTGTCCCCTTTATCAAATATCAGATAGTTAATGATTTGAGGGTTTGTCTCGGTATCTAATGTTGGATTTTTGCAGGGAACAGGAGTTCCAGATTGAATTCTTTCCCTTCATAATTTTCACTGAAGGTTATGCCATATCTTTTCATAGCTTGATAGCTCATTTCTTTGATCATGGAGTACAATTTCAATACCTGAATATACAGGTTATTTACTCACTCACCTACTGAAGGACATCTTGGTTGGTTTCCTGTTTGGGCAGTTATAAGTAAATCTGTAAACATCCTTGTGCAGGTTTTGTGTGGACATCTGATTCAGGTCATTTGAGTCAATACCAAGGAGTCTGATTTCTGAATTGTAATGAGAGAGTGTATGAACTTTTGGAAGGAAATGATAAACTGTCTTCCAAAGTGGCTGTGCCATTTTGAATTCCCACTTGCCATACATGAGCATTCCTGTTGCTCTGCATCTACACTGGCATTTGGTACAGTCAGTATATGATTTCCTTTACAAAAGCAATAGATGAAAAATGAAGAGAGTCAAGCAAAGAACGAAGATAATGATTTATTGACTAAAAGGGTTCATTTGAGTCAGAGCCTAAAATCCCTGGAGCAGCTCAGATAGACCCTCACCTGTCTCCTTCTCCGTATTTGACTGGGCAAGTAGATGAATAGTCCACTACTACTCCAGCCCAGATATTTTCTTTACTGTTTACATTTTCTTTACTTCTCATTTCACTTTATTTACTCTCTCTTACTCATGCTCCCCTCAAAGCCTCTTGTGACTATCCAGAATGTTTTGGGTGGCCATTTTTGACAGCCCCACAATTCCTTAAGTATACCTCTATGAAAGATCTTGATTATTGTATTGAAGTATCATATTTATATGTCTGCTTCCTCCAAGATGGAATATGCTGGGATGCTAAAAGCATCTTTTTTATTGTTTTAACATTACTAAATCCTTGCATAGGGACTGGAAAGTAATAATTAGGAATTGTTTGCTGCTGTTTCATAAGCTGAATACATGTATAAAGTTTGAACCTCAAGGTGGAATGATGTCATGTAAAAGATGAAATATCTTTGAACATGTACAATATATTACCATACAGTGTTGGAATTGGAAGGGAAGCATAAGATTCATTCCTGCATGCCATGCCTAAAGTGACGAAAATGAAATGTCATATTTTCTGTAGTGCTCAACAATTAAAAATTATTTATTTTCTTTTTTTAATAAAGAACTCTGTTTAATTGTTTTTTTATTTTTGAACAACCTTACATGATTTTAACAAAATAATATAAAATGTGTATAAAATGTGTATATATTCTGGATATTGCAATTATCCCCAGGAGTGCCCCCCCCCCAGTTACCCTCCCTTATCCCACCCTTCCCCTTCCCACTATATCTCTAAAAAAAGTATTAGATTGTAAAGCATTACATCTTATCTGGATTTAACTCATGCTACTAGACCAACTTTCCCATTGTCCAGGGTCTAGTCCCCACCTCCACAGATGAGTGGAGACAATCGACCCTTAGATCTCTGGGTTAAGCTGATTTTACTCATCATGATCTCTTCCATAGCCATCCATTTACCTTCGAAGGCTGCAATATCATTGTTTCTAATTGCTGTGTAATATTCCATGGTATAAATATACCACAGTTTTTATTTTCTTTGACAAAACAGGATGCTGTATAATCTATGCAGGTATTTATAGAGGCTGTCTTTTCAGATTTCACATACATGAAACAGGAGAAAAGAAACTTAGGATAACATAGCTGAATAAACTGAGACAGAATCTGAGTAGACTACATTAAGGACTGGGTATTGTGATTAGAGGAATGAAGAGGAAAGATATGGCTGTAATTTTTTTTTGGAGGATAAAGGAAGAATTGAAGGATGAAGCTGGGCAGCAAGTGAAAATGACTCATAGTAGCCTTATTTGTAGGGGAAAAAGACTGCCTGAATTGTTCGTGTTGAAAGGACCATGTGAATACTGCCAAGTGCTGAGTGTTTTACACATATATAATTTTGTAAATCTTAGGGCTTAAATGGAAAGAAAGTGTTGTCTACATTTATTAATGTGTAGATGTACTGATGACTCTTCCAGGGGCATCCAGTCCATATAATCTGGAAAGGGAACTTTTTGTATAGATATCAAATCCTTGATTGACCTGGTTGGTTCTGCCACCTCTTCCTTATTGACTTGGGAGGGCACTGGGACATCCAACTGGTATTGAACTTCAGACAGACAAATTCTAAATGGATTCTGTAAAGCTGGAATAGATTACTCCAAAACAAAACTGGGACATTTTCCCCTGCTGTGGCTATAACTGCTCTTTTCTTAGAATTGTCTTCCTCTATCTTTACCAAAAATCTAGGAAGATTAGTGTTTCTATGTACAGAAGTAAATGTCAAAAGGAGCTTCAGAGGGAGTGATATTTGCTTAAAAATTAAAAAAAAAAAACAAAACACCTATCGTCTGCCAGCACAAGCCTATAATCATCACATCTATTTGCCAGTTAAACCACCTGATCAAAATGACAATCACATAACACACATCACCTGAGATTGCATCAGGACTACATAATGAATACGAGGTAAGATGTTCATTGCCATTTGAAATCTACAAAATTAGCAAATATCATATTAAAATAATTAAAAAAGAACAGAGTAGTGAACTTAACAGCATGGTAAAAAAATAAATTGCCAATATTTGATCAGAAATGTCAATTGACGTTTCAAACTGGGAAAGATGAGATTAGAAATAAACAACCAGATGGAACAATTTGCTCACTTTCCTCTGTCTTTCCTGGATATGTGGTTTCCTATATAACACTAATTTTCTCCTTCAGAACAAGGGACGGTTAGGGATGAAAGGCATTTCAGGTCAATGGCAGCAAAGTATAAATTTAAGCCAAATAATTGATATCAAAGATATTACATAGGTAAACACTGAAATACTAGCGACAGAATGAGCCTATATATCATAAAGGCTATATATGCAAAACCCACAGCTGACCTCATAATAAATGGGGAAAAAATGAAAGTGTTTCCACTTTCATTGGAAAGTGGAAAGGATATCCTTTCATTAGAAAGGATATCCATACTTACTGCTCTATTTTAATATAGTGCTAGGAATTCTAGCAAGAACAATTAGCCAAGAGAAGGAAATAAATAAAAAAGATAAGTATAGGAAAGGAAGAAGTCAAAACATCTCTGTTTCTTTGCAGATAATATGATACTATAGTTATAAAATCTGAAAAGTTCCACCAAAATACTGATAGAGCTAATAAATGAATTTATATAACAGCAATTATAAAATCACCATATAAAACCAACAGCTTTCCTACATAACAACATTGAATCTTCTGAGAAGGAAATGAGGAAAACATTCCATTCACAATAGCCAAAACTTTTCCTAGGAATAAATCTAATGAAGAAGGTGAAAGACCTCTATAATGACAACCATAATACATTGAAGAAAGAAATCAAAGAAGACAAAAGAAGATGGAAAGGACTCCCACATTCTTGAACAGGCAGAATTAATATTGTTAAAAATGGCCATATTGGCAAATTAATATACAGATTCAATGCAATCCCCATAAAATACCAATGTCATTCTTCACAGAATTAGGAAAAACAGCCCTAAAACTTATTTGGAAGAATAAAAGATCTAAAATATACAAAGAAATAGCCACCTCTGAATAAAGGTGACTACTAAAAAATTCTAAGCCAAAAAACAATGGTGGAGTTTATATTACAGAGTTATAATAAAACTGCATGATACTCGCATAAAAACAGACACATAGACCAATGGTATGGAATAGAAGACAGAAACAAACCCACACATCTATAGTAATTTGATCCATGGAATTTTACACAACAATTAGAAACAATGATATTGCTGCCTTTGAAGGTAAATGGATGGCTATGGATGAAATTATGCTGAGTGAAATCAGCATAACCCCGAGAACCAAGGGTCGAATGTCTTCACTCATCTGTGGAGGCTGGAACTAGACCTTGGCCATTGAGAATGGAGGTCTATTATCACATGTTAAATCTGGATAAGTTGTAATGTTGTACAACCTAATACATTTTTAGAAATGTTTTGGGAAGGGGAGGGGAGGGATAAGGGTGGGTAATTGGTGGTGGGCACTCTTGGGGGTAAAACTAATCTTCAGAATATATATTCATATATTATTTCATTAAAAACTTATATGATGTTCAACAAATAAATTTCTCAATAAAAAAAATTAGCAGGGGGGCGGTGATGTTCCCCCACACTGGGAGCTTTGTCCTACTGTGGGAATCCATGTGCACTCCGGCAGCAGAAGGTGTTTCTCAGAAGCGTCTCGGAGTCACAGTTGGTCGGGTGGTCGCCATGTTCTCTCCTCCCTGATGTTCTTCTTCCAAAGTAATATTTTAAGCAGCTCATGGATGATGTTGCCATAGGAAGAGAAGAAGCAGCCAGCACTCTCCTTCAAAGAGCATAGACAGGGAGGGTGGGTTCAGCAATGATAATCCTGGAATCATCAAGTTGACTAGCTCATGGAAAGCCATCGGGTCCTGTGAAGGACCTCTAAAGACAGAGAGGCAGAAGAGGGCATGAGTTATGGATTGCATTTGATGTGGATGAGGGAATGAATAAGTCTGGTGCAGAAAACTGTGGGACTTGCACAGAACTCCACCGGGAAGGCACATGGTGCAGCAGTGTAGTCAAGCTCATAGGAGTCACCAGTCCTTGAAGGCGATGTTTTTGATGGTCAAGTTAAGTAGGAAAATAGAGTTGGGAGCAGTCTTTGCAGCCTGAGCTCCTGGCTTCATACCCTCATTCTACCCATTGCTAGCCCGTTTCTCTTAAGCAGGTTTCTTAGTTTCTCAGTGTTCTTTTCCAACAGTTAGGGTGAAATGATTTCCCCACTTCCTAGTAGGAGACCACACATCCCAGTTTCCTTGTGAGAATCCTGGTTTATGTTGCTGTCCCTGCATACCACCAATTTAATGTTTCTGTTCCTCCTCCAAAGCACTACATTTTTTTTAACAACACATATTATGGTTGCCCTACTCATAGGATTGTTGTGATTAAGATTAAAGAGATTCTGAGCAGTGCCTGTATTTTGAAAATCATATGGAATTGTTGGCCATTCATGTTATACTGAACATTTTCATGAAAATTTCTGAAACATTACAATGTAAATGTTTTCACCACAGAAACTTGACATATATGGTGATGTTAATTAATCAGCCAATTTAATATACTTACAAATACAATTTATGTCAATTTTAATAATGTCAGGTAATAATATGAAAATTTCTTTTGAAAAAGAAAAGTAGGTGGGTTCTGGGAGAGTGACATGGCAAACATGTTGATTATGTTAGGAGAGAAAACATTTCTAAATCATATCAATAAAACTGTGAAAATGAGGAATCAAATAAAATGAAGTAAGCGTGGATCAATATCAATACTTTGTTTTATAAGTTCAAAGTTTCAGCTTGTGCTAAATGTGATAAAATTATGGATTTTATAGAATGTAAAGCAGAAGCTGGGATTTCAGTGGTATCTAATAGTCTTTTTTTTTTAAGTTTGTAACTACTTTATTTTTTTATTTGTTCAAGATAGTCTTACATATTGGACTTAATACCCATTAGAGTTTTATCCCAAATACCCTTTACCTTCTTTCTCATTTTCCTTGTTTCTCTTTTCCTTCCCCTTTTACCTTCTTTCATTATTTACTACCTTCCTGCCTCTTTTTCATTTTATTTTTCCCTTTATTTTTGTGCTGGTGTCCCAGGACCTCTTACGTGTCAAACACATGCTCTACCACTGAAGTACACACTCAAACCACATTTGCTAATTATATAAATAATGGCCATTAGCTGATACTTTCCTAGCACCCTCTATGGGTCCATCTCTGTTGTAGAGCAGTCTGCACATTTCATCTCCCTTATGGGTCCCAACATCTCTGTGGAAGATGAGGATGTGCCCCAGGACAGTGACTGTTCCCATTATAAAGGAGTCACACAGTACTAAGTCTCCTATCCACAGTCAGAAAATGGTGCAGTTGGGAGGGTATACAGGGGTCCCAGCTCAGAGTCCTCTCTCAGAATCCATCTGCCACCTGGCATAGAAGGGAAGGGTCTTCACAACTGGCTGCAGGCTCCATACAGGGCTCTCAGCAGAGGTGCTGCTTTCAGACCCTCCTTTCCCAGGGCCTTGCAGGTCCTTGTCAGTGTCCAACTGGGGAGGGGAAAAAGGCCCTGGAGAGAGAGGTTTCTCTCTTCTAATCTCTGTTTCCTAACTTCTCTGGGCATACCCTCCTCTGTCTCATCTTCAGAGGAATATGCATTTCAACCAATCTGTTCTCTAAACAAACCCTCCTCTCATCCTCTAAGTTGGACATTTTCAATTTATGAAAAGTTCTCTCTCCCTCCTCTGACCCACAGAATCTCTTACCTAATCTCTTTGACCCTCTTCCATCCCATCCAGGTCGATGGTTAGTTTAAAGTTTATGTCTCCTCTGGCCTCTCATAGGTACACAGAGACAGAGGTCTCTTCCCTCCATTGAGTAGCCTGAAAAAATAAACCATGATGTGTACAAATTCCTCTGTGTGTGTGTGTGTGTATGAGAGAGAGAGAGAGAGTAAGAATCGAGATAAAAAGATGAGAGAGGGGTTCTTTCTTGGTTGCAATGGATATCACATGGAGACTGGACTTTCTCCCATCTGAAAATCATTGCAGAAAGGAGAGGTCAGTGCTTCTCATTTTTCACAAACTCATTGTCGCTTTGGAAGATTATGGTCTCCCCTCCATCTAATCCCAACCCTTATATCCTCATGCACACTCATGCATCCAGGATAATTCAGGCTTTTGCAGGTTTCGACATTTTTCAGGCACTGAACAGGCAGGCAGTGGGGTGGTGGGATATGGACTACACACTGAACAACAGAGTCTAAAATCCCAGTGACAGATTAGATCCAAGGCAAGGAGGCTCCTGGTTTAAGAAAGAACTCAGTGATTTGAAGTATGACATCTCATGCTCACCCAAGATGTCTGCAATACCAGAGGCCTTGCCCCAAACTTTTGTCTGGGGTAGGCAACTCCCCACCTCACTTCTAGGCATGTGATCTCACAGACATAGGAGTTCATGTGCCAGAAAACTTCTGAGTTTAAATTTCCCCCAGCTCTGTTAGTGATGGTGGAAAAAGACAGAGGAGAAAAAAGGAATGGGGAATATTTTGCCCCCAAATACTGTGGGAAACAGACATATCTGAAACATAGAATATAAAAATTAACTTAATGTTCATATAATCTTCCAAAAACTTCTTTAATAAGATTTTGTGCAAGTTCACTAGCCACTGACAAAGATGGCTGTCAAAGTTGCAACTTCGTGTTAGTGTGGTAAGAGCTTTCAAATGCCACAAACTTCCCATGTGTCCACATCTGAGGTTTTCCAGAAGCCTGAAAGCAGGTCAGAGCAGCACTCTTTCATATACCATCATTTATTTCTCTGCAAAGACACCAGCTCACTGTGGATGGATTCCGTGAGTGATTTATCTTGGCAGCATGCTCATCATAGCAGGTTACCTGTAAATGTTTGTTAATAAACAGGAGACACTGAAGGATGCTAGCTCCAGTTTCTGAACTTCATTTGGAAGCTTGAGGCAAAGTCCCTTTTTGGGGTGGAAACAGGTTAGACCATCCACATAATTATTCTGAGCTTCTGGTTCCCCTTATTTTCCTGGGAAAAATAAGGTAACTCAGTGGTTTACCACTGAGTCCTTTCTGGGCTATGTTGCTATTTATCTGATCCACCAGAAAATGATCACCATGTGATGTCTAGATAAACCATCGAAGGTAAAGCAATCTCTTTAGTGTGGGGACCTGACTTAATGTGGGGCATTTTTTAGATAAATGAAAACTCTGAGGGAGTCTCTAGCACAGTAGATGATAGGCAGATATATAAGGACTGGTGCTTGGTGGGCCCCAATTAAGTCCTGGGCAAGAAGACAGTGTCCCATTTCCTGTCAATCTCCTCGGCTTGATTTTGGATTGATGGGCTCCAGTCTTGTGATTCTTGCTGAAAGTACACACAGGAGAACACATGCTTCTGCTTTCTGTTTTCTTTTTCCTATGAATTTTGTTCTTAGCATCTTACATTTCAGGTAAATGATGAAAAAAACAATGTCACAAGTGATCCAGAGAGCAAATAGAATATTCATGGATAATTAAGAATGGAATCATCTTTATATCATTGCTATTCAATTATTTTTAGCATCTAAACCAATTCTTATTTTTTTGTTACTATTTTGTTTATCTTGTCCCTAGTTGCACTGGGCTGGATTTTCTATTGGCAAGTGACAGTCCTAACTTTCTCCTGACATCGAGTGGTCAATTTCCTTGTCATCTTTTATCCGGGCAATTGCCATCTGCCCTCAGTTGTCTCTAGTTGCTCTTCCCTCTGCCTAGGTCACTCCTTCAGATGTGTCTTTAGATTCTGAGTTCACTCATCCAAATCTCCACTACAATGACATCTCTATACATGTTGCCTTCAATTGCATATAAGACACTTTCCCTTATTTGTCCATCTTCAACTTTTTATTTTTTTCATCAATGACTCTTTCCCTTCTCACTCATATTGTTTGGTTTGATCATTGTCTTCATCTGTAGAAGAGTTCCACTAGAGCAAGACCTCGAATAACTTGTTCCTACAACTGAATCTACAGCACCCAGGCCAGGACCCAGGTCATGGCAAGGCTCATGAAGCAAGAATTCTACAATGGGTGGATCCATGATTGGATGATGGAAGGATAAAAACTCCCATCTATTAATGATCACTTATTCATGATTATCTTACTCTACAGTATGTTATATATAGATTGAGCATGTATTATTCTTACAAAAGTTGAGCATGGCATCTTTTATCTCACTTAACAACAAAAAAAGGAAGTTCGGGGAGACTGGCATTGTAATTTACAGAAGACACCTCATGATTCCTGGTTACCTCTAGGGTTCAAATCCACATTTACATGAATCCAAATCCATCACCATCTTCCAATCAGCATTGCTTGTTTCTTGTAATCAGTGACTGTACTAATTCACAGAATCTTTTCAATCAGTGGATGGAAAATTCTAAAATGCCAACAAAGAAATAAAAAAAATAGATTTGTAAAGGAGTGAATTTGTGGAGTTAAATTATTGAGATAATTCAATTAAAAATAAAAAGACTATTAATAAGTTTTCTCATGAACTTAAAACTTTTGGGAGAAAGGAGATGTCTGTGTGTGAGAAAAATCTGTCTCACAAAGGATGACTGTGGTATTGCATTGAGCCTAGCTATTGCATTCCACCTGTACATGCAGGGATGAAGCACTTTGTGCTTTGATGGAGGAGAAAGAGAGGAAGAAACGGAGGAGTCAGAGTAGCTAGAATAGAAGAGGAGCAGGAAAACAGGAAGGATAAATAAATAAAACTACAGTAACCATAAAATAATGATGAATGTAAGACACACACTGCTTCATAACTTAGAAAATACTTTTTGATCTGTTTTCCCAAAAGCTGTGTGTCATTATTGGACTGACACAGTTCATGGATATAAATCTCACTTCATTCTTGGGTAGATGGGGGAAATAAAATAACCCCCAGTTGAGAATCCCCACTTTCACAGGGAAAATACTTATGGAAATTTCACCGTACCCATAAGTAGAAGGGGTTCAGAGCTGTGGATGGTCATAGTATTAGGAAAATTTTGACATTACATTGCAAGCACAAACTATACTGGAGAAGATGTTGGTATAGCAAACTAATGAATAAAACAAATGTCACATGGATGTAGGGATTAAATATTTGACCACATATGTCAGGTGATGTGAAAATGTATAATGTTTATTATTTAGAGTAAGAAGTCCAGGGACTTAGTGTCTGGCAACTTATTCTGGCTGTGCTTCCAAATGTGTATTCTAGTCTCAAAGCAGTAGCTGGATTCAGGTTAGATCATATGATAAGAGTAACTTCTGGAGGACAAGGGCACTGAGGAAACTTAGGACAGCCAGGGTTCCACCCCTCTTCCCATCACTTTCCTCCTCTCTTCTGACCCAAAAGGCTTCATTCAAGCATTCCCAATGGTGGTTTAACAACATTAGAATTGACACTAATGTTTATTTAGAATTTGAATTGATGCTAGGTTTTACTAAAAATTATTGGTAAATTAGCTCTTATTTGTAAATAAACATAACAATGAAGTATGTAATATAAGCAATGAAGTGTTTGTTAAAAATTAGATTGTGCTCCCACAATCCATCACACAGTTATTTATTAAGATCATGCTGTGTGTCAGTCATATAAGGAGAGAAGGACATGGGCCACATCCTCAAAGAGGAAGAACAGGGAGGAAGTAGTCAGTGACGAGGTTCTGTGAGTGTTGGAGGAGAGTTACTCATGAAGAACCATGGATCCTATGAACCAGGAGATCCCTATGGATGCAGAGGCAGGGTAGAGCACAAGAGGTGGGCTGCTTTCCATGTGGCTGAGAGAATGAATTACATGTTTCAAACCAGAGTGACTGAGGCAAGAGGAGGGGAGTCCACAAGCAGCAGGGGCCTCAAGCCTCTTGTAGAGAGATCAACCCAGATTTCACATGGTACCTCAGTGGAGTCAAGACCTCAGCAGTCCATCTGAGCTATGATGTACTGTCCCTGAGGGTCATAAGAAGCAGGCAAATAGAATCAAGAGCAGTTTCTGGAGACAGAAGGCCTTGCTTTGTGTCCTGGTTGTGCTAATTATTGGTTGTGTCCTGAGGAAGTCCAAGTAGCTGGGGAAAATGCAGAGGATGGCATTATCCAGGTTACTCAGGATGGTCCAGGTTTGTGTTTGGTCCTGGCAGCCCATCCACTTACTGCCTCTAAATTACCCTGGTTAGGGAAGAAAGTTTGTGGTTCCCACATAGAGGGTTGCCATTGTAAAAGTTAAAGAGGCTTGCAAGAGTGCCTGCCATCCAGTAAGGGCTAAACAACTGCTTTCTGTTCCTGTTTATCCGTATTTTCATACACTTCAAAGTCCCATTGGAATTCAAACATTTGCCATCCTAGAGCTATCTCAGCTGTGAGATTAAAGCAGAGACAGACATCCAGGTTATGAAGCTGCTTTCACTTTGAAGAAGAAGGAGAAGATAAAGCAGATGAAGGGAGGATGTGATAAAAGAGAACATGGAGGAGAAAAAAAGGGAAAGAGAAATACAGGATGAATAAGTAATAGTAAAAAGGATTATGAAAAAACAAGTTCATAGTGTTGTAATTCTCTTACCATTTTAGAAATGCATTCACATCCAATTTACCCATGATCACGTGTCATTATTGCACTCTCAAATATTTTTTCCTAAGTCACTGCCTGATCTTTTGTGCAAACACATGAGAATCTGGCTGCTTCCCCTGGGCACATGCTACAGTTTCCTGGTCCAGTCCCAGGCTGATCCTGTGCCTCACTCCCTCATTCTTGGGAGGGACTAAGGCAGAGCTACATGGGGAATAAATAGAGGAGCTCTGGACACTCTCCCCAAAG
>PVKS010042388.1:0-15465 GCA_004027875.1 Aplodontia rufa
GTTCAGTGAAAGGAGTGATATTTAGGTTTAGTTGTACATGCAATGGCATCAAAATCTTTAGAGAATGTTGATGCCACAGTTCCTCCCCAGGGATTTGAATTTTATTTATTTATTGAAACTTGAATTTTATAAATTTTCAGCTTATCAGATTACTTTACTCTTCATCTAGGGCTGAGAACCACTAATGTGGATTTGAAATGCATTAGATGGCTATGTGGATTTGCCCATTATGGCATTACAACTTGGGAGGGTCTTGGGAAGAAGCTTTACCCTCTTAAAATCAATGGAAAAAATATAACACTTAATCAGTCATTGGGTTACATTTTAGTTGGAGGAAATGTGTTCTCAGCAGATCTGTTTTGGTTACATGCTTTCATATTAAGAATTTGTTTAAGGCACAGTGTTTTCAGTTAGTCCTGATTAAATATAATTCAAAGCCTACAAATATTAAAAAAGCATGAAACATGCAATTGTATGGAGTGCAGCACAACTATACCCAAATTTATTCCATGAGGAGAAATAAGAAGTCATTGAATTTTCATTTTCTAAACTTAATCCTAAGCTACTTATTCAAATTATTCCATCTTTTCCAAAATGTTTGTATCATTTTGTAAATAACCATAATAGTAAAAAGTACTAGAGAGATATGAATCTAAAAGTAATTCTGTATTTATTCCAAAAATTTTCCTTCATTACTTTGATATCCTAGAGAATCAACATGAATTGTGCAGTATAGGAAATGTATTTGAGTTTTGGAATCAGGCAATAATGTGTCCCAGTCCAGTCTAGCCTTTTAGTAGGTACAGAGAAGAGAAAATTATTTCACTTTGAAAAAGTTATAGTCTTTGGCTGGAGTGATGGCCCAGCAGTTATGGTGCTAGCCTGGCATGTGCAAGGATGTGAGTTCAACCCCAATGGCATATAGAAAACAAAGTGTTGGAGCAATGAAAGCCACATGAGAAACTGAATAAAATTGATTATCTCTTTCTTTCTCTCTGTCTCACTCGCCATCTCTCTTTAAAAAAACAAAATCATAAACTTTATTTAAAAGAAAAGGCAGAATGAAATATTGCAAAAAGAGCTCCAGTTCTTCATGCTTCCCAGTATTCATCACCTTGGCATTGCTTTTTTGCAGTTGTTGTTATTTATATGTAGAAACTCTTTGCCCCTCTTTGGATCTGGGATGGCTTATCACTATTGTGGGGAGCTGGATTGTCCCCCGGGAGCCGATCAGGAGGAGGGTGAGTGGTGAGTGCCGATGGCTGGAAGCTGGGTCCCTCTTCATCCAGGAACTCCTTCCCTCCCAGCCGGGGAAACGAGTCAATCACATGCAGCTGATGGCAGCTCAGAATCCATTCATTACTAAGGCACATGGGTTTTTATAGAGGAGGAGGGGAGACAGCCAAGGAATCAATAATCCTTCTAAGGGAGTTTCCAGGTGTTATGTAGAATTCAGTACAGACAAAAGATAGGAACATTCTGTGGTCAATATATTCTGACCCACCCTGTTTGACCTTTTGTATAACAAAGCATGACCTAGCACACCCTCCTGAAGGAATTTATACAAATAGTAACAAGATTGCTCCAGGGCAGCTGATGAAATGAAGTGAAGGTCAGACCAAAGGTCAGACCCCAACAACTATTGCCAAAAGAATGCAGTGACCATTACAGTGCACAAATGTTATGCTTAGGCCTAAAATATCTTGAATGCATCTTTTCTTTCCTAAAACCCACCAATTCCACAACTACTTATAAGATAAGATGCCATGGGGAGGGGAAAATATCCTAGGAGACAGCAGTTAACTGTCCCTCAGAAGTAGGGCTACAAAGTCAAATTACAAAATGAAAAGAATAGCCTAGTTATGGCCAACCTAAATTTTCTTAATCATAATCTAGTCATTTAATTAATAAAGTGTTAAATATGGGAATTGCATGTTATGGTTGATAGTTATCAAAAAGCACATGCAATGTAATCAGGAGGCCAGGAAAAATGACATGCAGATCACAAATTAACTGAGAAGCAGGAGGCATGCTGTAGACATTTAATTCCTATTCCAGAATTAATATTTATTGTCACTTTAGATGATTTTGAACAACACACAAATGAGTATAGATATGAAAACATGTTCAAACTATTTGAGATTTTGCAATACTCCACACTAAAGAATGAAACTGAGAGTAATTGCCTAAGAATTAAGCTCAAGGCCAAATTGTAAAATAAGAAGGTTGTCTCTAGATTACTTCTTTCACATTTAAATGCTTGTGGTCAAATTATGGTTAGGTCTGAGGTCCACATGATATTCATTCCTTCTGAGACCACATCATCTATTACTGCCTTTCTTCCATAAGGGGGATACACAGTTGCCAAACTGCAATAGGAACTTGCTTATCCCAGGGCACTATCTCTTTCCCATTTGGGCAAAAGGCTAGAAACTGAGATGAAAGTCATATTTCTTTCCAGCTGACAGAAAAGGGGATTCCAGCTTGAGTTTTGGGAATAGAGCGTTTAATACTAGCAAATGGATACTCTGAGGACTACAGATATGTCTTGATTTAGGTTTCATCAAAATAGTTCATGGATTGGGACATTAGGATTATCTTTCCCCAACTCTAGTTTCACTTCCTTGTAGACACATTTTTGGTCATCCACTTACTTTCTATTATTGAAGAGAAAGGCAAAGATGATCCTTGTTCTGTGAGTCCTCAGAGTTGTGAAAGATTAAACTATTTCAAAGAACTGGGAAGATTATCCCAATGAAATTTTTAACAAATTATTCTAAGGCAAAACTTATTTCATGCAGATAGGAGGGCACAGCACACTGCCTGTTTAAGTCAGATTTTTGCTGTTTTGACAAAAATACCTGGGAAGAATAGGAAGAAAAGTTTATTTTGGAGCTCACAGTTTTAGATATCTGAGTTCATAAATGCTTGACTTCATTGTTTTGGACTTGAGGGGATGCAGATCATCATGGCAGAAGGGTATAGAAAGGGAAGCAACTGGGAATATGGCACCAGGAAGAAGATAAAGGGAGAGAGTGAGAGTGTGAACAAGTGAGTGGTCTATGAACACCTACATCAAAATATATATCCCAAAAGTATATCTTCAATGACCCATCTGTTCTTGCCATACCCTACTTGCCCAGTTACCATTCAGAAAATCCCCAACAGGGGATGAATGTATTGATTAATTATTATTATTATTATTATTATTTTTTTTTTTTTTGGTGGAGAAGATTGAGCCTAGGAGCACTCAACCACTGAGCCATATTCCCAGGCCATTTTTATTTTGAGACAGGATCTAAGTTGCTAAGGACGGCTTTGAACCTATGGTCCTCCTGCCTCAATTTCCCAAGCCTCTGGGATTTCATGTGTGTGCCACCAGGCCTATTTATTAGTACTATTTGAACAAGATAAAAAAACTAATTCCTGAGAGGCAAAATACAGGTGGATTTCCAAAAAAAAAAATAAAGGTGTACATGAATGCGAAGTTTTGAATCTATGAAATTCTATTGGTAAACCCAGTTTTTTTCTGAGGATCCTCCTCTGATGGTGTCACATTCTGCTCCCAAAAATCATGGAAGGGATGTTTACACTGAGAGAAGCAATGGAAACCCATGAATGAAAAGATACATGTGTTTCTAATACTGATGGAATAGAGAATTTCATGACCTTTCTGGGTGAACAAATTTTACTGTTATGGTAATAATTGTATCAGTTGAGTCATGGTTATATTTTGGAAACAGGTAATTATTATTATCATTATTATTTATTATTTTAGTACCAGGGATTGAACACATGGGTGCTTAAACATGGAGTCATATCCCCAGTCCTTTTTATTTTGAGACAGGATACTGATAAGTTATTTATGGCCTTTTGAAGTTGCTAAGGCTGACTTTGAACTTGTAATCCTCCTCAATTTGCCTCACTAGTCTCTGGGATTACAGGTGTTTGCCACTGCATCCAGCCAGGTAAATTTGTTTTTATTTTTTTTAAAAGAGATAGTGAGAATTTTATCTTTTCTAATATTTAGTAATGTATGTGATACTAAAGAATGAGTCTAGGATGTCACACATGCCAGATAAGTGCTCTATCACTGAGTTACTGCTCCAGTCCCAAGGTAACATTTTTCATAATCTTCTGAAATAAAGTAAAGCACCACACATAAGATATGCAAACATCTCAAAGGTAAGGTAGAGGGCTGGAGCAGTGGCTCAGCATTTATGGTGCTTGCCTGGCATGTCTGAGGACCCAAGTTTGAACCCAAGCACCACATACACAACTAAATGTTGGAGCAACAAAAAAGATGAAAAATAAAATAAAATAAAATTGATTCTCTCTTTCAGTCTCTTTTTCTCTATCTCTCTCTCTCTTTAGAAAAAGGTATAGCAGAGAAGTATTTGCTTTGTGTCCTTGTGTCCAGTGCTCATTCTGTAATGAACAAGGTAAAATAAATTTTATTTTTCTTGTAAAGGAGAAACACTGGGGAATTTTGTCCTAGAGACTATGACAGAGGGATCTCAATCAATTGAATCTAAGACTACACAGTAGCTGTGCTTTGTAGGAGTTGTATCCTTGAGGGATAAGCATTTGATAGATCTTTTGGTGTCAGCCTTGAAATCATAATTTCTTTATTCCTGTTGCTTTGTAGCTGAGGGAAAGATAATATAGGATAAGAAAAATGTTAATCTTGCTTCTCTCATGGTTGGAGAGAGACAAAGAATCAGTTTTAAAATGAATTGCTGTGTCAGAGCTGAAAAGTTTATGTTAAACTATTGAATGGACCCCTCTCATATTTTATCCACTGCCAAATTTTATGGAATATTGGGCAACTAAATATGAAAATTACTTCCTGCTGGAATGAAAAGAGTTTTTGTTTGTTGGTTTGTTTTGTTTTGATTTTCATCTGTTGTGATTTTTCTTTTGAATTTTTACTAGAAGAGATGGACAGGTAATTTGAGTCTTGATGGTGACTCGAATTAAGCACATTCCTGTACTGTAGTTGATATTTGCTTAAATATTGCACAAAATTGTTTTAAACTGTGATGTTTTCTCTTATCCTTTTTTCCCCTCCTCTGCCATTGTACAACAAAGGGTCTAAAATACATTATCTCTTTGTAGGCTCAGTTTTATTCTGCTTTTGTGGATATCCTTGTGAAGAGAATATTTAGCAAATATCTTACCCCAATGCAGTTGGATTTATTTTCAAATGGTAGCCAGATAAATCACATCTTTTTTAAGCTGTGAATTTTCTTTCCTGTTGTCCTTGTGGATTGGAGTCTCCAGAATACATATAACTTCCATTGGATATACAATGATTTGAATACTTTTTGGGTCATTACTGCAGTGAGAGATACACCAATGTTACTTTACATTGCAAAAGGGAGATTGTATCTTAAGATCAGCTCCTTCAAAAGGACTCTAGTTATTCCTGAAGTCATTTCTATTCTCATCGAATAAGCCTGACTCATGCAGAGAAGGTGTCTACCAATATAAGCTAATACCTACAGGTTTCTATGACTCAGGGCATTTGGTAAAATCTAGTTGACAATCATCAAAAAGGTATATTTTTACATGGTGTTTTTTATGGTAGACTTTCAATCTTTGGATCAGAATGTTTTGAGTTCCAAAGACACAATTCTGAGTCATTTGCTTAATAGTGCATTGGATTCATGACTGTCAAATGTGGGTCTTGAAGAAATTTATCAAGGCACATTTCCCATTGTGAGCATCTCATGAAAGTGTTTTAAAAAGAGCAGGTCAGTGCTTCAGACAGAAGGATGAACCCACAGGAATTTTCTGTGCAGTTGGCAGTGGTTAACACAGAAGTGAAAACTCTGTTATTTTACCCTTTTCTAACTCTCCTCAGTATAAAAATATTTTGTGTTGGTCTGAATCAAGCTGAGACATTGGTACAGGATAAATAGCTTGTTCTTTCTTGGCAGTCTTATTCATCCTTTATGCAGTCTAATCTGTCTGTGGCCACATAGTTAACAGTTTTCTGATATCTGGGAGAGTGCATGATTGCCATCTCCTTTGGTATGGACATAGCCTATGTTAATGTCAGCATCATCAAAGGCATGATTAATGCCCTTGTTCTTAACTGTGAGAATTACTCTTTATTTTCAGATAGGCCTATGTGCATGTTCTACTTTGAAGGCATATTTTAAATCAATATAAATATTTATCTTCTTTCCTTTGGTCAGTCAGAAGTCTTTTTAAACATTATGTATTTGCTCTCTGAGCTGATGCTTTTAGTAGATGAGCTACAATTTTCAAATACCTGTTCTTCAGTAACTGCAGAGTATCCAGCTATCCACTGACCATTGCCCATGGACTTGTATTTACAAGTGAAAAGGCTAAGTGATAGGCTAATCAAGCAAATTCAAATTAAAGAGTCTACAATCCTTTTGTTCAGTCATGCTTTATTGGTCATCTTGACTCAGATTCTGCTAAATTTTTGGTACTTTCTGTACTGAAAACAAGGGTCAGGGAGACCAGAGCTGGAATCAGAAATCCAATACGGAAGAAGAGTTGTGAAGTGAGAAGTTAAGAGTAGGTCTCAGGTTTACTTATTTATTTTTTGATTTCAAGGATTAACCCTTGGGTTTCTTAAACAATTGGTAACTTTACTAATATTTTGGGGTGACTGATTGATGACTGATTGATTGATTGAGGTAGGATCTTCCTAAGTTTCTTCTGGTCCTGATGTATTGCTGAGGATATTCTTGAAATTATGATTCTTCTGGCTCAGCTTCCTGAATCAATGGGATTACAAGTATGTGGCACCATGCCCAAATAAAGACTATATAAGTTCAAGATGGTGGAAGTCCGTGGAACGTCATAAATCAATGCTTAGAAGAAGTTGATCAGCTTTTGCCTTCAGAAACAGGGTCTATTACAGATACTTGTAGTCCATTTATAAAAGCACACAAAGATGTCTGTGGGTGAGAATTTGCCTAATTTCCTAATTTGTTAATACATATTTTAAAGTTTAGCATAATGTAAATATTTATTAAGTGACATTTTTCTGTAAAAATGAGCTATTCATTTTTCCCTTTTTCTGTATATGTCAATTTGAGTGCCCATGGGGCACCAAGATAATATTAATAGGGTATTATTCAATCCCCATGTATGTGTATTTTCTTCTCTAAGTTTTGCTGTTAACTACTCTGATCATGAACATGCTCTGACAGGATACATGGAAGAATATCAACATTTTTATATTTGCTGACATTTTCTGTATGAACAATAATATTGGAGAAAGATTCATGCACTGCTGATAGGAATGTACACTTGGTCATTTGGGGTAGAATATTCTATACCTGTTTGTTAATTACATGTGATTTATGAAATTGATTTGGATGGAGCTCTCTTTATTGCTTTTTTGATTTTACAATCTGTGTATTGGTGATAAAGTAATATTAAACTCTCCCATTATTATCTTTTTGGATTCCCATTATTATCTTTTTGGGCTCCATAATTTGTTTTATATCATGGGGTTTCCCCCCACATACTTGGTATCATTGGTGTTAGGAGCATAGATGTTTCTTTGTTTGTTTCCTTCTCATGTATTGTTTCCTTTACTATGATGTAGTGACCATCCCTATATATTTTGATTACATTTTGGTTGAAATCTATTTTATGAGATATAAGTATTTTGCAACATTAGCTTGCTTTCTGAGGCCATATACCAGGTAGCTGTTTTCCATTCTTCCACTTTCAATCTGTGGATGTCTTTGACTATAACCTGGGTCTCCTGTAAGCAGCATATTGTTGGATTTTTAAAAAAAATTAAATCTGCTAATCTATGTCTTTTCATTGGTGAGTTGAGGTCATTCACATTGAGTGTTAGAACAGGTATTTGGTAGTGATTCATTCTCAACATGTTTTTTAGTGAGTTCTGTGTTGCCTTTTGATAGCATGCACTTTATTGAATTGTATCTGTGGGCTTTAAGAATTGTTTGCTGTTGTTTCCGGAGTTTATCTTTGTGAATTCTTTGTAATGCTGGCTCTCTGTTCATGAATGCTGCCAGTTTGATTTTATTAAGGAATATTATTTCTCTTTCAATTTTGAAGATAAGTTTAGTTGGAAATATTATTCTCATCAGGAGGTTATGGTCACTAAGAAATTGAAAGATCTCATTGGAGAAACCTTTTGCTTCTAGGATTTGTATTTCAAAGTCAGAGATCATCCTTATTGATTTTTCTCTGAATGTGATTTGGCATTTCTCTCTTACAGCATTTAATATTCTTTCCTTGATTTCCCTGCTATAAATTTGGAATATGATATGTCTTGGTGCACTTCTCATTTGATTAGGCTTATTGGGTGTCCTATATGCTTCCTGGATGAGCATATTTGACTCTATTCTTATGTGGGAACAATTTTCTTTACCTTTTTATTTAAGAATGTCCATTATGACATTATTGTGTGTTTCAACTTCTTCTTGCATAAAAATTACTCCTATATTGTTTCTTTTGATTTTATACCAGAAATTTGGAAAATTCTGCTCACATTCTTCAAGTTGTATTTTTTTTTGCCATCCATGCACACAAGTGTACTCACCCTATCCTCATTGTCTGAAGTTCTTTCTTCAAGAACTGAGGTTCTGTTGTCTATAGAAGTCAGTCTATTTTTAAATTCTTCCATCATTTTTCGGAATGATTGAAGATTTTGGCTCTGTTACTTCCTTTTCAGTATGTATATTTCTTTGAAAATAGAGCTTTCACCTCTTGAGATTTCTCACTTAGTCCTTTCACAATTTTCTTTTAGTTCATTGTTCCTTTTGGCAATCAGATCATTGGTATTTTTTCCTAGGTTTTGATCTTGCTCCCTGCTTGTTTCATCTTGTACTCTGCTTGGTGAGTTCTGGGTTTGAGGTAACTCTTTTCTAGATGGATTTCTCACTTTTAAAGAGCTTCTTCTGGATCTTTGAATTGAAGTTCCTTGTGGGAAAGGATGGCATGTCTCTGGGTGCTTCTTCCTTGCAGCTTAAAAGGTCACTTCAAACATCACCCTTCTGTTGATCACCTACTCTCTGGAGGCTGTTTCTGCCAGGAGCCTCATTTTGCTGCACCTTTTGGATCTATGTCCAGGGTGACAGAAACTGATAGAGGTGCACAGCTTCCTGCTGGATAGTTGATGCACTGCAGTAGGGATACACTGCTGGGTCTTGGGGTGTCAGATGTGTCAGGCAGGCCAGAACAGACAATTATGCATGCTGTACTGAGACCTGGGATCCTTGGAAGTGGAGACATGCCCACTACACCTGTGTCTTTTGTCTCTGAGTTTGCAGCTTTGCTGTTCAGGTTGGGGAGTCTTTTGGGTACCATGGACATTTGCTATCTTAGGACTGGAACCCTGGACTTACATGATGGCTGGGCAGCTCTGGTGGAGTTCCTAGTGGTGTCTGGGGTATCTGATGGACTTGGATTTAAAGCCTGGTCCCATAACAGCTGGATAGCTCTGGGTGATTATCCTTGGGGGTGTCCTGTGACCAGAAGCCTGGGCTCACGTGATGGCTGGGCTGCTTTGGGTGGGAATCCTGAGAGCTCTTTCAAATCACTTAGGGCTCATCTCTCAATAAAACCAGAGGGGTGCTTTGTGAATTTGAAATTTTCCATATGAAAGAATTTGCCTGGTAGATCTGTTTTCTCCCCATAGCCTGCCTGAAAGACACTGCTCTTGCAGACCACCTGCCTTTGTTGCCCCAGTTTTGGCAGGATTGTGAAGAAATATTCTTTGGTGACTTGACTTTTGCTCCTTCTTACTTGCCTCTTTGCTCAAAATCCCTACTGCCCAATCTCCTTATAAATGGATGGGATATCTGTTGTCCCCTGGAAAGTATAGAACTCTCTGAATTTTCCTTCTATGGGTGCAAATCAGAGCTCCTATTTTAACTCAATCTATCTGTGACAGGCTGTGAATTTTGGCAGCATTGTGGAGAAATCTACTTTTGTAATTTGACTTTTTTCACTTGCCTCTTTAGCCAAAAGGGCTACTGTACAACCTCTTTATGGGCAGGTGGAGGGATCTGGTTTCCCCTCCAAAATGAAGCCACCAAGGGGTTGTCTCCAGTTTAGCCCAATTCAGTGTTTCTACATGGCACTCAGTCTCTGTGTGGCAGAAACAATCACACTGTATTGATCAGTGTCTTCGCTTCTCCCATGTTATTTATGGGGCAAATGTGGTCATGGTGTCAACTGGCTGGGTATGAATCAGTTCTTCTTTTCCAGTTCTCCAAATCAACCACTGATGAATGATATGTTCTAGGAATTCTTTTGAGTTACTTGCACCTTATAGGAAGACAGCTTTCCTGGCACTTATTTGTTTATATAAAGACAGTGATGAGACACCACATTTCTACAGTCCTCCATGTTCTGTTTGAAAGACTATAAGAAAAATATATCCTGCATATTTAAACAAACATATTTGGGATGGAGCTGTGGCTTGACTAACATTCACGCGGATGAAAGTTCAATCCCCAGCATCACATACAGAATGAATAATCAGAGCAATGAAAGCCACATGAAAAACTTTTAAAAATTTGAGTGTCTCCTTCTCTCTATCACTTTCTCTCTCTCTTTAACATACATACACACACACACACACACACACACACACATACACACACATAATCTAGGTGAACCATAAACATGTAGGTGGGGAGGGAAGAGAAGATGCAGGGGGAAAGAGAAAGGGAAGGATCTAGAGAGACAATCAACAATGTAGCATACTCTTTCCTCTCAACATACTTAAGTCAAATAATTATTATGCAATTATTTAGTTCTGGAAAATTCACAACCATTTATATCTATCATAAGGGAACAATATAGAAGAATCTAGAGTCCGGAATGTGGGTGATGTGGAGGTCACTATGGTTTAGGATCAAATGTGTATAATATTGTTATTACATGTGCATTCATCATTGTACAACATCTCAAATGCTTATTTAAAAAATATGTGCTTTCAAGTACATAGTCACCACAGCCATTCTCTTTCCTTACAAAGGTTATGGTTCTACCTCTCCTGCTTTCATTGAATTCATGTCATCTCAAAGGAAAAATATTATCTCCAATGAGTCATATACAGTTTTTCTAAGGCAAGTGTAAATTGTAATTTGGGAGTCACTAGAAGGTTTTATATTTTATTTTTTAAATATTATAAAAATGTTTTAAAGAGAGAGGGACAGGGATAAGAGAAGAATCAATTTTATTCAGTTTTCATGTGGCTTTCATTGTTCAGATACTTAGCCATGTATGTGGTACTGAGAAAGGAGATTGAATGAAGTATGTTACATATATATAACAATACTGCATATTGTATCCAACTATTGAGTATGTTTAAAATGCACAAAAACACTTAAATAACTATATAGTGATTAGATAAAAGGCACTAATTTAATTTTTGTGTGGATGGAACAAATTCTCAACTCATTTTACTATACACTAATCTTCACCTATTAAGAAAACTTCATGGATGCAATCAAAATGTGGTCTCAAAGAATTGCTGCATCTGTGTTTCCTACTCAACCAACACAGCCATATCTGTAAGATATGAAGCAAATGAAGAGAATAAAGACAGAGGAGAGGTGGCTGAACTGTAGTACAGGTTTATTCAGGACAAACCTGTAGAGGAGCACAAAGTGGAGACTGAGACCTGCCTTCCACTTCCAGCCTAGAGAGATACAAGTGAACGAGGGAGTGGGGGAATATTTGTGGATAGGCCATTGTTAAGGATTTTCAGGAAAGAGTCCTTTTGGTCATCATGTCCATTCTTTGAGGTGGTCATTGTACTAGGATAAACTGATTTTTTTCAGGATTTGCATCACAGTCCCCTCTCCTTGTAGGATGATGGAGTATTCTTTGGGGTTTCTTTTCAAGATAATGAAGTATAATCTGGGGTTCCCTGTCAGATACAGTCAGTGACTGAGGCAATTCTTTTTCCAAGGTGAAGGATATGTATCAAAATAGTGTTGCTTGTGTCAAGTTCTACCTAAAAATTACATAACTAAGAATGGAGGGAGGAATGAAGGGAGGGAAATGGGAAATATTGAAGACAGAAATGAAGCAAACTACATTCCATGCTTGCATAATAATGCTGAAATAAACCCCAATGTCATGTACAAGTTAAATGAGATATCAAAAGCTACTAAATATATAATGAAACTACTAAAATTTCATTTATTATAGACTTCCATTTAACTATGCTATACCTTGACTAGATAAAATAGGAACTCAGAAACTCTCAGTGGAAATGGAATATATGGCTTTCAATATAAGACAATATTTTCAAGGATTGAAACTTACTTTTTAAGACCTAATTAACAATGGGGTGATCATCACCTTCCTTCATCTGTCCAATATCCCAATGGTGCCTGTTCACAAACCAGGAAAAAGTGGCATTTCAGGGAAAATAATGACATTTGTAATGTTCTATTTTATCCAATGAGTTCCTCCATACACAATTCCCAACATGATTGACATTATTGTTCCATTTTATAAAGAAATGACTATGTATATTTTCTTTATCAGATTTGGTTGTATGTTTCATTCAGTGCCTTTTCAACAAGCTACTTTCTTTGCCTTTACCCAAAAATTATAAAATACCTGTTGTGGGTACACCTAGAGTGAAACCAATAGTAAACCCAATAGCTTTGAACACACATTATATTTCATGAAACATCCATTAGAATTACAGGTATGAAATTAAATTGGTGATATCCTCTAGAAATCATTTTGTCACATTCATTAGGAATATGTAAGTCAGGTACCATGGCGTATGGTGCCTCAGGAATATGTAAGTCAGGTACCAGTGCCTCAGGAGACTGAGGCAGGAGGATCACAAGCTCAAAATCAGCCTCAGCAACTTAGGTCCTGAGTAACAGAGTGAGACCCTGCTTCAAAATAAAAGATAAAAGATCTGGAATGTGGCTTGGTGGTTTGGAGCCACTGGAATCAATCCCTGGTGCTCCCCCCACCTCTACAAAAAAGAAAAGAAAGAACATGGGAGTCTAAAAGCCTTTATTTTGTGATAAGGTGGCAATTTATGCCTCATTTACAAACTTGAATGTCACTGATGCTGCCACTTTATAAATTAACCCACCTTCATAAATATGGCCTGCTCAAATCAAAAGAATCCCTAGAATTTCATAAGAATTAAAATTGTATACACTGCCTGCTGTGATTTCAAATAATTCTTTACTCTGGAAGCATTCAAATAATCATTTTATTCTTTTTGGAATCTTTGGACAAATGATGATATACATAAATCTCCAAAGAGACGAGAAAGACAAAATATACATTTGCAGATAAAAGGAGGAAGAGATGGAAAGGGAAAGTACTGGTTTCTGAATTAGAACAAATTATATTTCATGCTTTCAAAATTATTTCAGAATAATTCCTAAGATTATGTATGACTTTGTCCAGGCTGTAGTGAGGCCTAAGGATGCATCCCTGATGGAAGAGAATATCTCCTCTCAAATAAATTCAGTGAATATATTTTGATGCGAACTACGAACCCAGCATTGAGCAAGAAATACACAGAGCACAGTTGACAAACAGGACATTACTTCTTTGGGGGATCTAAAACTCAGTTGGGGGACCACAATAACATGCTCTGGCATGTGCTTTCACTGCACCCTGGACTGGACTCAATCCTTATTTCTGTTTGTAGTTGAACTTTATATTATTTCGTTGGCATAGAAGCTCACTCTTCTCAAAACCTTCTCATTTTTCTTTTTTTTATTTGAGAAATTTATTTGTTGAACAATCATATGAATTTTTAGCAAAATAATATACAATATATATAGACTATGAAGATTAGATTTACCCCCAACAGTGCCCCCCAGGTACCCATCATTTTCCCTCCCATCCCCTTCCCACAGCATCTCTAAAAAAAAGTATTAGGTTGTGTAACATTACTCATTATCTGGATTTAACACCTGATAATAGACCACCTTTCTCAATGGCCAGGGTCTAGTTCCAGCCTCCACAGATAAGTGAAGACATTCAACCCTTGGTTCTCTGGGTTATGCTGATTTCACTCAGCATAATATCTTCCATAGCCATCAAAGGATGCAATATCATTGTTTCTAATTGCTGTGTAAAATTCCATGTTATATATGTACCACAGCTTTTGGATCCATTCATACTTGAGGGACATCTGGATTATTTCCAAAATTTAGCTATTGTAATTGAGCTGCTATGATTCTTTGGACAGGGGACTCATATCCAGAATCTACAAAATCCTCAAAAACCTCAACTTCAAAAATACAAACAACCCAATCAATAAATGGGCCAAAAAGCTAAGTAGAAAGTTCTCAAGAGAGGACATTGATCAATCCAATGAATACCTGAGAAAGTGCTCTAAATCACTAGTTATCAGAGAAATGCAAATGAAAACTACATTAAGATATCACCTTACACCAGTCAGAATAGCAAAAATGAAGAAAACAAACAATAATAGATAGTGGAGGGGCTGTGGATAGATAGGCACGCTAACACACTATTGGTGGAGCTGCAGACTGGTACAGCCCCTTTGGAAAGCAGTGTGGAGGATCCTCAAAAAGTTAGGGATGAGACCACCATATGATCCTGCTATTACTCTCCTGGGTATCTTTCCAGGGGATTTAGAAATAGTACATTATAGTGACACGGCAATATCTATGTTCATAGCAGCTCATTTTGCTTTTTAATCTTTGAAGATTTCCTAGGTTAATATTCATTGTATAAATATGATCATATTTGTTTAAAGAAGCATAACAAATACACTGAACTACCTGAAATAATTATTAATCAGTAATATGAGAAAATCCTGCATCAATATTAGTTTTTATTCTCTCAAATTTTATAAGGAGAATGTAAAAAAAATTATCTGGCCTGTAAATGGGTAGTTTCTGACAAGATTATCCTTGCAACTGACACAGGCAAGCTTTTTCTCTTCAAATCTGAAGATCAATGCTAGCAGATGAACATCACGAAGCCCACTAATGATTTGAAGAACCTGAATGCTATCTGTGATTGAAAGTAGTTACGCATTTATGATGATACCCACAGACAGTGCACTGAATTAGAGTGTTGTAACTCTATTCAAAGACCACTGATGACACATATACTTTAAAAAATTCTATTCATTTTCTTCTTCCTTTTAGGTGTTACATCCATAACAAAACACAAATGTGATAGTTATTCACATGGTTTCGACACAACTGTTTTTATTTTTATACCTATCTTCATTATATATATATATATATATATATATATATATTTATTTTAGTGTGTCCTATCTTCAAACTTGCAGTTTTTTACAGAAAAGAATTGTCTAATTGATGACTGTGTGAGTTGCTGAACTGATTCAGTAAATGTACATAGAGTTCTAACAGAGTGCAAGAATGCACAGCATCTTGCTAGGTGCTGAGCACACATGCCCTCAAGAAACTTGAATTTTTATGAGGCATCAGATCACCA
>PVKS010042389.1:0-15430 GCA_004027875.1 Aplodontia rufa
GAAACAACTTTATTTAGTTTTTCACATGGCCTTAGTTGTTCCAACACTCAGTTGTGTACATAGTGCTGGGGTTTGAACCTGGGTCCTCATGCTTGCAGGGCAAGCACCAAAACAGCTGAGCTACCGCTCCAGCCCCCAAATAATACACTCTTAAATAGTGAATGGATAACAAAAGAAATCAGGGGAAAAATTTAAAAATATCTGGAGATAAATGAGAACAGTGACACAACATATCAAAGTCTATGGAACAGTACGAAGGCAGTTTGAAGAGGAAAGTTCATAGCATTAAGCTCGTTCACTAAAAAAATAGAAAGGGGACTGGAGCGGTGGCTCAGCAGTTTCGGCGCTTGCCCAGCATGCCCAAGTACACGGGTTCAAACCCCAGCACCCACGTACACAACTAAGTGTCAGAACAATGAAAGCCATGTGAAAAACTCAATAAAAATTGATTCTCTCTCTCTCTCTCTCTCTCTCTCTCTCACTGTCTTTCTTTCTTTAAAAAGGAAAAAAAAAGAATAGAAAGAAACAACGGCCTTGGAGAAAAAACAAACCAACACCAAAGTCAGTAGAAGACAGGAAATAATTAAAATCAGACCTGAAATCAATAAAATTGAAGTCAAGAAAATAATACAAAGAAAGTTCAATGAAACAAAAAGTTAGTTTTTCAAAAGGATAAAAACAAAATTGATAAACCATTAGCCACATTCACAAATAGAAAGAGAAAAAAATCCTAAATTATTAAAACCAAGGATAAAAAAATGAAACATCCCAACAGACACTCGAAAGCCAAAAGATTATCAGAAACTATTTTGAAAATCCATACTCCAATATGCTAGAAAACCTTGAAGATATGGATGAATTCTTAGAGAAATACAAATCACCCAAATTGAACCAGGAGGAAATAGAAAATTTAAGCAGATCAGTTTCTAGCAATGAAATTGAAGCAGCCATTAAAAGCCTTCCAACAGGGCTGGAGTGGTGGCTCAGCAGTTTCGGCGCTTGCCTGGCATGCACGAGGACCAGGGTTCAAACCCCAGCACCATGTACACAACTGAGTATTGGAGCAACTAAGGCCATGTGAAAAACTAAATAAAGTTATTTCTCTCTTTCTCTGTCTCTCTCACTGTCCCTCTCGCTTTAAAAATAAAAATTAAAAAAATAAAAGCCTTCCAACAAAGAAAATCCCAAGACTCAATGGCCAAGTCCTATAAGACTTTTAAAGGAGAACTAACACCAATCCCCCTCAAGTTATTGCATGAAATAGAAAAGGAGGAACTCTACCAAACTCTGTCTGTGAAGCCAACATCACCCTGATACCAAATCTGACAAAGACAAATCAAGGAAATAAAACTTTAGACTAATGTCCTTGATGAACATAGATGCAAAAATCCTTAGTAAAATATTGTCAAACTGCATACAAAAATACATTAAAAAGATAGTACACCACGACCAACTAGGATTCATGCCAGGAATGCAAGGTTGGTTCCATATTTGGAAGTCAATAAATGTAATTCACCACATAAAAAGATTTAAAAGCAAGAATCACATGATTATTTCAATAGGTACAGATAAAGCATTTGACAAGGTACAACACCCATTCATGTTTACAATACTAGTAAAGTCACAAATAAAAGGAACTTATCTCAACCTAGTAAAGGCCATTGGTGACAAACCTATGGCCAACATCATTCTGAATGGAGAAAAATTGAAAACAGGATCTAGACAAGGATGCCCACTTTCACGACTCCTGCTCATCATAGTCCTTGAAAATTTGAGTAATTAGGTAAGAGAAGGAAATTAAAGGGATATGAATAGGCAAAGAGCTCAAACTATTACTATTTGCTGATGAGATGATTATATATTTAGAAGATCCAAAAAAAAAAAAAAAAAAAAAACCGAAACTCTGCCAGAAGACTCCTAGAGCTCATAAATGAATTGTGCAAGGTAGCCAGAAACAAAATCAACATTCACAAATCAATCACATTCCTTTATTCCAATGATAAACTTACTGAGAAAAAAATTAGGAAAATTACTCCATTCACAATAACTTAAAAAAATACTTGGGAATCAATTTAACAAAAGAGGTGAAGGAGCTTTACAATGAAAATTATAGAACACTAAAGAAAGAAATTGAAGAAGACCTTAGAAGATGGAAAGACTTTCCATATTATTGGATAGGGAGAATTAACATTGTCAAAATGTCCACATTCCTAAAGTGCTATTCAGATTCAACATAATGCCACCAAAATTCCAATGATGTTCTTCACAGAATTAGAAAGAGCAGTCATAAAATTCACTTGGAAAAATAAGATCTAGAGTAGCCAAACCAATCCTTAGCCAAAAAAGCAAAGCGGGAGGTATCACAATACCACATTTCAAATTATACTACAGAGATATAGTAGCAAAAATAGCATTGTACTGGAACCAAAACAGACATGAAGATCAATGGACTAGAATAGAAGACTCTGAGACAAACCTACATAATTACAGTTACCTCATACTCAATAAAGGAGCTAAAAACATAAGTTGGAGAAAAGAGAGTCTCTTTAACAAATGGTACTGGGGAAACTGGAAATCTGTACGTAGTAGAATGAAATTTAACCCCTATCTCTCACTCTACACAAAACTCAACTCAAAGTGGATGAAAAACCTAGGTAATAGACACACACACACACACACGTACACACACACACACACACAAAATCCATAAATGGGCAAAACAACAAAACACAAACTTCTCAGTAGAAGAAATACAAATTGTCAACAAATATATGAAAAAATGCTCAACATCTCTAGCAATTAGAGAAATGCAAATTAAAACTACATTGAGATTTCACCTCACTCCAATTAGAATGGCAATAATCAATATGTACATAAATGTTGGCAGGGATGTGGTGAATAGGCTACACTTATGCATTTTTAGGGACTGCAAACTGGTTCAACCACTCTGGAAAGCATTTGGAGATTCCTCAAAAAACTAGGAATGGTTCCACCATTTGACCTAGCTATCCCACTCCTTGGTATATATCCAAAGGACCTAAAAGCATCATACTATAGTGATTCAGCTTTATCAATGTTTATAGCAGCACAATTCACAATAACTAAGGCATCGAATGACCCAAGGTGCCCTTCAACTGATGAATGGATAAAGAAATTGTGGCATATATACACAATGGAGTATTACTCAGTCATAAGGAAGAATGACATTATGTTGTTTTCTGGTGAATGGATGAAACTGGAAGATATCATGCTATGTGAAATAAGCCAGTCTCGAAAAACCAAAGGTCGAATGTTCTCCCTGACATGTAGAGGCTGACCTGAAACAAGGAAAAGAACAGAGGAAAAATCAAAGGGGAAGGAAATGGAGGAAAGAGGAATGATATAGGGAAAGTAAATGGAAGGAATAAGACTTAACTTGCACATGTTCATATACAAACACGTCATGGTGCATATATATATCAATGAGTCACTGAAAATTCTATTTAGTAAATAACAGAAAGACCAGTAGAGGGAAGAGAAAGGAGAGGGATACTGGGGATTGAATTAGAATAAGTTATACTGTATGATTTTATAAAAATCTTAATGTTTATCCTATTGTCAAATATATCTACAAAGAAAAGGGGGTGGGAGGAAGGAAGGGGAAGGGGAAATGCTGGAACTAAGTTAAAATAAGGTACACTCCAAGCTTTTATAAGTATATTATCGTATATACTATTGTCATGTATATTAAAATGTTCTTCATAGGTATAAGAATTATGTTATTATACTTGGGTATATTAGAATAAATATATACCCCCCAAAAGAGAAGCAAGGGACCTAGGGATGGGAGTACGGAGGTGGGGGAGTGCAGGGGTAGGATGTTGGCCAAATTATATTGTTGTATTATGTGCATGTGTGAATATGTGACAACAAATCCCATCATTATGTACAACTATAATGCACCAATGAAAAAATGAATTGAAAGAAGAAAAAAAATGGAATTCTGCAATATGTGAACTTTGACTTAGTTTACTTAGCACAATGTTTTTGAGATTCATCCACATAATAGCATGCATCAGTACTTATTTTTTCATGGCTGAGTAATTCACCACCTGTATATGCCACGTTTTGTCTATCCATTTGATGGACATTTGGTTTGTTCAGATCATTTGGCTGTGGTGAATACTGCAGTTGTATTTGGGTACACATTTTTGTATGCATGCATGTTTTGTTTTATTTTCTCATGATAGATACCTTTGAGTGGAATTGCTGGGCAGTCCTATAAAGTTTTTAGGACTCACCACATTCTTTCACAGTAGCTAAACCGTTTTACGTTCCCACTATCAACATGCAAGGATTCCCCTTTCCCAACAGCCTTACCAACACTTGTTATTTTCTGTATTTTTTGGTAAAGCTCAGTCTTGTGGATGTAAATGGTTCATTTCTCTGATGATTACTTTTTAAAAAAATTTTTTTTAGTTTATTTTTTTAAGAGAGAGGGACAGTGAGAGGGGAAAAAGAATCAATTTTTTTAATTTAGTTTTTCATGTCATTTTCATTGCTCCTGCACTTGTTGTGTATGTGGTGCTGGGGTTTGAACTTGCATCCTTGCACATGCCAGGCAAGCACCATAACTGCTGAGCCACTGCTCCAGCCCCTCTGATGATAACTTTGATGGAATGGATTTCTTCTGAGTTTATCCTGTTTGGAATTTGATAAACTTCTTGGATGGGAAGATTCAAAAATTTTAACAAATTTGAAGTATTGGGGGCCATAATTTCTTAAAATACTCCTTCTGTCCCTTGTTCTCTCTCCTCTCCTTGAACTCCCAGTTTGCAAATGATGGTGTGCTTGGTGGAACATGACAGGTATCCTGTTGGATGATTTCAAAAACTTCATTTTTTCCCCACATTTTTTATTGGTGCATTATAGTTGCATGATAGGATTTGTTGTTACATATTCATACATGCATACAATACAACAATATAATTGGTCAACATCCCTCCCCAGAACTCCCCCTGCCTCACCTCTTCCCTCACCCTGGTCCCTTTCTTCTACTGATTTACCTTTAATTTTTTTTTTTTTTTACTTTTCCAGTTTTTATTGATTGTGTGGGAATTATTTAATATCTTAGAGTGCAAAATATACTTTGTTTATTCCCCCCTTTTCTCTCCCAGCCTTTCCTCCCTCCCCTTCTCTTTGCTCTACTGGACTTTCTTTAGCTCATCTATTAATTTGTATTTGAATGGTTCTTTATGTAATCTTATCTTTCTCTTCCCCCTTTTTATTTTACTCTGTCTTGCGTATGAGAGAAAACACTCAACATTTGAGTTTCTGAGTTTTGCTAATGTCACGTAGCATGATATTCTCCATTTCTATTCATTTACCAGCAAATGCCATAATTTCACCACAATTTCTTAATCCATTCATCCAATGATGGGCATCTGGGTGATTCCATAATTTAGCTATTGTGAATTGTGCTATTATAAACTTGATGTGGCTGTGTCAGTGTCACTGTAGTATGCCAATTTTAGATCTGGGAAAATACCCACGAGTGGGATAGCTGGGTCATACTGCTTTCAAGTGTGGTTGTACTAGTCTGCAGCAGTCCTACAAATAGTGCGTGAGTGTTCCTCTCTCTCTCCTCACAACTTTGCTTGCCAGCTTTTATTATTTCTATTCTCTTTTTATCTGGTAATAAGGTTTGAATCCAGGGAATCTCAACCTCTGAGCCACACACACCCCCTGTTTTTTTTTTTTTAAGAGAGAGGGACAGCAAGACAGAGAGAGAGAGAGAAAATCATTTTTTTTTTAATTTAGTTTTTCATGTGACCCTTGCTGCCCTGAGACTTCATTGTGTACGTGGTGCTGGGGTTCAAACTCACGTCCTTGTGCATTCCAGGCAAGTGCCATAACCACCAAGCCACTGCTTCAGCCCCATCCCCAGTCCTTTTTATATTTTATTTTATTTTTTAAAGAGAGAGGGATGGGGAGAGAGAGAGAGTGAGAAACAATTTTTATTTAGTTTTTCATGTGACTTTCATTGCTCTGAGACATTGTATACGTGGTGCTGGGGTTCAAACCTATGTAATTGTGCATGCTGGGCAAGCACTGTAACCACCGAGCCATTGCTCCTGCCCTTTATATTTTATTTTGAGACAGGGCTTCACTAAGGTGATGAGATTCTTGCTAAATTCCTGAGGTTGGCTTTGAACTTGCAACCCTCCTGTCTCAGCCTTCTGAGTTGCTGGGATTACAGAGGGCACCACTGCACCCAGCTTGTTGTTTGTATTCTTGATCATTCCCATTTTTACTGGAGTGAAATGAAATCTTAATGTAGTTTTGATTTGCAATTCCTATATTGTTAGACATTTTGAACATTTTCTCATGTATTTACTGACCTTTTGTGTTTCTTCTATTAGGAAGTTCCTGTTTAGTTCTTTTGCCTATTTATTAATTGGGTTATTTGAGTTTTTTAGTGTTTAGTTTTTTGAGTTCTTTGTATATTCTGGATATTAAATGTCCCCTATCAGAGGGATAGATGACCAAGATTTTCTCCCATTCTGCAGTCTCTCTCTTTACAGTCTTAATCATTTCCTTATCTGTGCAGAAGATTTTTAGTTTGCTGGCATCCCATTTATTGATTCTTGGTTTTATTTCTTGCACTTTGGGGGTCTTGTTAAGGAAGTCAGTGCCAGCTCCTATATGATGGAGTGTTGGTCCTATGTTTTCTTGTAGAATTTGTAAGGTTTCTGGTATGATTCCTAAGTTTTTGATCCATTTTGATTTGAGTTTTGTACAGGACAAAAGAGAAGGATCTAATTCTATTTTTCTTCATATAGGTATCCAGTTTTCCCAGCATCATTGTTGAAAAGGTTATAAATTTTCTCCAAAATATATTTTTGGCACCTTTGTTAAATATCAGATGGCTATAGGTTTGTAGATTCATCTCTGTGACTTCTATTCTGTTTTATTTGTCTTCATGTTTATTTTGATACCAGTACCATGCTGTTTGTGTTACTACAGCTCAGTTGTATAATTTCAGATCAGGTATTGTGATGCTTCCTGCTTCACTTTCTTGTTTAGGATTGCTTGGGCTATTCTGGGTCTCTGATTCTTCCAAATGAATTTAAGATTGTTTTTATCTAATTCTGTGAAGAATGTCATTGGTATCTTGATGGGGATTGCATTGAATCTGTATAGCTCTTTTGGCAGAATGGCCATTTTGAGAATACTAATTCTGCTTATCCAAGAACATGGGATGTTTTCCCATCTTTTAAGGTCTTCTTCAATTTCTTTCTTCAGCATTCTATAGTTTTCATTGTAGGGGTATTTTACTTCCCTTATTAGATTAATTCTCAAATATTTTATTCTTTTTGAGGATATTGTGAATGGGTTGGTTTTCCTGATTTCTTCCTCAGCTGAATCACTGTTGGAGTATACGAAAGCTATTGATTTATGGGTGTTGATCCTGTATACTGCTACTTTGCTAAATTCATTTATAAGCTCTAGAATTCTTCTGGTGGAGTTTTTTGTTTTTTATCTCTTAGCTATTGGATTGTATCATCAGCAAACAGAGATAGATTGATGACTTCTTTTCCCAATTGTATCTCTTTTATTTACTTTTCTTGCCTGATTGTTCTGGCTAATGTTTCAAGGACCATATTGCATAGAAATGGTGAGAATGGACAGCCTTATCTTCTTCCTGAATTTAGTGGAAATGATTTTAGTTATTCTTCATTTAGTGTGATGTTGGCTATGGGTTTGTCATAAATGGCCTTTACAATGCTAAGGTTAATTCTAACTTCTCCAGTATTTTTAGCATGAATGGGTGTTGAATTTTATCAAAGGCCTTTTCTGCTTCTATTGAGATGTTTATGTCATTTTTGTCCTTGATTCTGTTTAAGTGATGAATTACATTTATTGATTTGCATATATTGAACCAACCTTGCATCTCTGGAATGAAACCCACTTGGTTATGTATATTATCTTTTTGAAGGGCTTTTGAAAGCAGTTTACTAATATTTCGTTAAGTACTTTTGTATCTATGTTCATCAGGGGTATTGGTCTGTAGTTTTCTTTCCTAATACATATTTGTCTGGTTTTGGTATCAGAGTTATGCTTGCCTCAAAAAAAGTATTTGGGAGTGGTCTCTCCCATTCAAATTCATGGAATAACTTAAGAAAGACTGGTATTAGTTCTTTCGTAAAGATCTGGTAGAACTCAGCTAAGAATCCATCAGGTCCTTGGCTTTACTTTTTTGGAAGGCTTTTAATTGCTGTTTCAATTTCTTTCTTTGATATTGGTTTGTTTAGGATTTCTATGCTTTCCTAATTCAATTTGGGCAGGTCATGTTTAGAAATTTGCTCATGTCTTCTAGATTTTCTAGTTTATTTGGAGTATAAGTTTTCCAAATAGGTTTTTATAATCCTCTGGATTTCAGAAGGTTCTGTGGTGATATCTTCTTTTTCATCTCTGATTTGTTGATTTGCTTCTTATTCTTTATTTGGTTAGTTTGGCCAAGGGTTTATAAATTTTATTTATCCATTCAAAGAACCAACTCATCATTTCATTGGTCCTTTGTATTTTTTTTATTCTCAATTTCATCTCTCATCTTGATTATTTCCTGTCTTCTGCTATTTGGGGGATTGTTTTGTTATTCTTTTTTTTAAGGACTTGAGGTCAGTTTATTTGTTTGGGATCTCTAATTTTTTAATGTAGGTACTCAGAAGGCAATTCCTCTTAGAAATGCTTTCTCTGTCCTAGAGATTTTGATATATTGTGTCTTTGTTCTGGTTCATTTCTAAAAATTTCTTGATTTCTGTTCTCATTTCTTCTTTGATCCATTCTTCATTTAAGAGAGTATTATTTGGGCTGGAGGATGGCTCAGTGGTTTTGGCCTTTGCCTGGCAAGTACGAGGACCCGGGTTCAAACCCCAGCACCATGTACACAACTAAGTGTTGGAGCAACGGAGGCCATGTGAAAAACTAAATAAAGTTGTTTCTCTCTTTCTCTGTCTCTCTCACAGTCCTTCTCTCTTTAAAAAGAGAGAGAGAGAGAGAAAGTGAGAGAGAGTATTACTTAATCTCCATGTGCTTATGTGGGTTTCTGTTATTTTTCTTGCTGTTGATTTCTAGCTTCATTCCATTTTTTATCTGATTGGATACATGGGATTATATCATTTTTTTTTTGGTATTTGCTAAGATTTACTTTGTGGCCTAGAATATGATCTATTTTAGAAAAAGTTCCATGCACAGCTGAGAAGGAGGTAAATGCAGCTCTATGGGGGTGGAATATTATGTAGATGTCTGTTAAGTTCATTTGATTTATAGTGTTGTTTAGATTGGAGATATCTTTATTGATTTTTTTGTTTCCATAACCTGTCTATTGGTGATAAGTTGTATGGAAATACCCCAGTATTATTGTGTTGAGGTCTATGTGGAGTTTTATGTCATGGAGTATTTTTCCATATAATTGTGTGCATTGACATTTGGGGTAGACGTATTTATTATGGTTATATCTTCTATTTTAGATTGTTCCTTTTACTAGGATATAGTGGACTTCGTTGTCTCTTCTGATTAATTTGTAGATGAAAGCTACTTTGTCAGAGATGAGAATAGCTACTGCTGCTTGTTTTCGTGGACCGCATGCCTGGAATATTTTTGCCATCATTTTACCTTCAGCCTGTGGGTGTCTGCCTATAAGATGAGTCTCTTATAAGAAGCATATAGTAGTTCAGTTTTGTTTGTTGATGTATTCTGCAAATCTGTGTCTTTTCTTTGGGGAGTTGATACCATTAACATTCAGTGTTAGTATGGATTTGTGTTTATGGTTTATTGCTGTTGTTTATTTTATTCTGTCTTGATTCTCATTTAGTGGTTTATTCTTTTATTGAACTTCCTCTGTTTGTGAGCTTTGGGATTTTTTTTTTTTTTTTTTTTTTTTTTTTTTTTTTTTTTTTTTTTTTTTTTTTTTTTTTTTTTTTTTTTTTTTTTTTTTTTTTTTTTTTTTTTTGTTTCTCTGTGTGAAGTTTGTCTTTGGGTATTCTTTTAGGGTTGGTTTGGTACTCACAAATTATTTTAGTTCATTCTTGTCAGGGAATGTTTTTATTCCCCCCATGAATTTAAAGCTGAGTGTTGCTGGATATAGTATATTTGGTTGACAGTTATTTTCTTTTAGGGCTTGGACTATCTTATTTCAGGCCCTCCTTGCATTAGGGTCTGAGCTGATAAATCAGAAGTGGTCCTTATTAGTTAGCCTTTAAATGTGACTTGATATTTCTCTGTGCGGCTTCTAATGTGTTTTCCTTGTTTTCTGTGTAAGGAATTTTGACTATGTCTCAGTGAGCTTCTCATTTGCCTAGGTCAATTTGGGGACATGTAAGCCTCCTGTATCCGAATGTCTATCTCATTTCTGATATGGGAGAGGTTTTTTGTAATCTATCTCATTGAAAATGTTATTTATGCCTTTAGTTTGTATCTCCATGTTCTCTTCTATCCCAATGATTCTCATGTTTGGTCTTTTAAAGCTGTCCCAGAGTTCTTGTAGATTCCGGTCATGTTATATATATATATATATATATATATATATATTTTTTTTTTTTTTTTTTTCCCCCTTTACTGCTGTCTGTGTACTCTAGATCACATAGCCTATCTTCAATGTCTGATGTTCTGTCTCCAGAGGTTGAGGTTCTCTTTTCTACATTAACTAATCTGTTAGTGATGCCTTCAAGTAAGTTTATACTTTGAGCTTGTCTTTCATTTCTAGGAGTTCTGCTTGGTTTCTTCACACTATTTCTATTACTTTATTAAAGTGGCCTTTCATCTTCTGTAATTGTTCTCTTAATTCCTTCTTTAAGTCTTCTTTTAATTCTTTGAACATTTGGTAATCAAAATTTTATAAACTTTCTCTGGGTTTTCATCCATCTCAGTATCTGTGGGACACTTTGTTGGGGAATTGTGGATTTTGGGGGGAGATTTGTTTGCCTGTTTTCTCATATTTTTGAAGATCTTCTTGCACATCAGTTGAAGTACATTCCTCTTCCTCTTATTTTGTGTGGGTGTGTGTCTTTTTGTAATTATTTCATTTGTTCTGAGGCTTCTCTATGGATTTGATATGGGCAGATGCAAAGGGGTGGGACCTGAGTTCCCTCTTTGGTTGTTCCTCACTTCTTTAAGTTGGAGTAATGTCAGGGAAAGTTTAGTTCAGCAGCAGAATCTCCAACCTGTGAAATTTTAGTGTTTCTGTAGATTACTAGTACCTCACAGAATAGCATGAAACAATAATAGCAACAGCCAAGGCAAACAATATGCAGCATGAAACTGAACACTTGGTTCCTACTATGACATCTGTAATGTTAAGTAACCATCAACTATATCTGTCAAAGCAAACAAAAGGTGTCAAGTATGTCATCCACAACAGTAACGATTACAACAGCATTAATGGTGGGGGCAGGTGTTATATAAATAAATTAGTGCAAAACGATGGTGAGAGTACAGCTAATTAAGAGAAAAGAAAATGTGATAGGGAAGTAAAGAGTTTACAATTGCATAACATGAACAGAGAGAATGCAGAAGAGATGTAGGCTGTGATGGTTATAAGGAAGGAGGAGAAAAAATTGAAGTAACAAAATAAAGAGTGAAAGAGTAATCCAATTTGGCTGTTACCAAAAGGAAAGAGAGAAAGAGGAACAAGAGAAACAGACGAATGAACAACAGTACAAAACCCAGACTAGTCAAAAACCCAAACTCAAAAAGCAAGGAAAAATAGCTACATTTTAAAAAATGCAAAAAAAAAGAAGAAAATGTGCATATGTATATCCATGAACCAATCAGCACTGCAAAAACAAATACAAAAACAAACAAAAAGGGAGAAAAAAGAATCTTAATGAAAAATTGAGGAATTGTTTCCACCAAGGTGGTCAAAATAGTCAATGAAAGTAGATGGTCATTGTCTAGACTGACTCTCTTTCCATTATTTCTTTAGGTACTGTGTGAGAGCAATGGCTGAGGGTTGTTAAACCCTTCCTCTCTTTGTGCTGCTAACCACACTGCCAGTTTGAGTTCAAAACTTCTCAGCTTCCCTTCTTGCCAGTATGAGGTAGGATGGGATCTGGAGTAAGCTGAAGTTTATCTGCATCCAGATCGATGCATTCCTCAGGTGGGGCTGCTGCAGGGTTCTGAGTGGAGTTTTGGCAGGTGGATTTTGAGTTTAATTAGGCCTCAGAGACTTTGATGGGTGCTGACTGTTCTGGAGAGATTAAATCAACACACCCCAAGGGACTGGCTGTCCTCCATCTCTGCTGGCAGTCTGGATCTCAGAAGTCTCCCTGGGATTCTACTTGTGGGGCAGGAAAACCAATATTTCACCCCCTCTGCTGTCCATGAACTCAGCCTTCCAGACTTCCTGGGCTTAGTCCCTGAGTATTCACACCCCCTTTTTTTAGATTACCAGCTGGTTACATGAGTCACCAGACTCAAAGCGGGAAGTGAATTGCGCTCCCTTTTGCCTCTTTTACTTGAATCCCCCTGGGTTAAATATCCTCTCTGCCTGTTTTGCTAGGTACATCTTAGGTCACATGGCAGGGACTTGCCAGGGACTTGCCAGGACTGTGTCATTTGCTAATATCTCCTGGCTCTCACAGCCACAAGATGGCTGCTGCCTCCACTCTCTGTGGCCAGGTGGGAAACACAGAGCACTTTTCATGCACCACTGTAGCCTCTGGATCAGCTAATGGCAGGCTGCGTTTCTGATTTCAGGACTTGTGGTGCTAAATCTGTCCTTTGTTTCTCTGTACTCTTGGAGCCTTGGTGCTTAGCCAGCACTGCTGCTGCTGCTGCCTCAACCTTGGCTCCAATAGTCTTTCTTCTCTGATTAATGTACCCAAGCTTCTGAGTCTCTAAGATACTGATTGTCTAGTACTGAGTTCTAGTGTAATCAACCTTTCACCCATCTCCTGGAGAAGCAGTACTTCTGCTGCCTGAATCCTAAGTCACAGAGCAAGTAGGGATGCAGCTTTCCTCTAGCCTGCCATCTTGAATCTTTTACTGACTCTTTAAACTGTTTCCATAGCTTGCTCACATCTGCTATTGGAACTCTTTAGGGATTTTCTTTTTCTCTTGTTCTTGTACTTTTCAGTTTCTAATTTGTATGGTTCCTTTTTATGAGTTTATTGATATTCTCTATTTGTTAGACATGCTTTCCTGGATTTCATTAGTTCTTTGAATGTATTTGAGATAAGTGATTAAAATTTTTTGTCTGGTACTAAAATAGGAGTAAGAAGTTATGTGGGGTTGGGGATTTAGCTCAGTGGCAGAGAGCTCGCCTATGCCTAGCATGCTCAAGGCCCCGAGTTCGGTCCTCAGCCCTGAAAAAAAACAAGAGAGAAGTTATGATGTGCTATTGCACAGTAGGGTGACAACAGATAACAATAATGTATTGTATATTTCAATAAAGCTGGAAGAAAGGGTTTGGAATATTTTCACCATAAGGCAATGATAATTGGCTAGGCACATACGTGCACACTTGTAATCCCAGTGACTTGGGTGGCCTTATAAGTTTAACTCCAACCTCAGCAACTTAGCCAGGCCCTAAGCCACTTAGTGAGACCCTGTCTCAAAAAATAAATAAATAAATAAAAAGGGCTGAGGATGTGGGTCAGTGGTAATATGCTCTGGGTTCAATCCACAGTACCATTCCCCACCTTCAGCAAAAAAAAAAAAAAAAAAAAAACCACCACCACCAACAACAACAACAAAAAAAACAAACAAAAAAACCAAAAAAACCCAAAAACAAAAAATTTTTTTTAAAGAAATAGGTATGTTTAACCTTAAACATTACACAATGTATACATGTATCACATGGTACTCCATAAATGTGTTCAGTTTTTAGATTTTCTGGTGTTTAAATAAAGAAAAATTACTTTCCGAATTTTTTAAGAATGTTAACTCCAATGTGTACTTTATCAGGGCTTATTATTTCTTCCATGAATAGGCCATACTTTATTTCCATACATCGTTTTGTTGAAAGTTGAGCATTTTGAATCTTTAATGTGGTAACTCTGGAAATCATAGTCTTCACTTCTCAGAGATTTTGATATTTGCTGTGGGTATATAGTGGCCTAGTGACTTTTCTATTTTTGTAAATTATCTGTTTACGTGTTCTCTAAGATCTCTTCTTTTTGCTTGTGTTCAGCTAACGTGTTGACAGATTGTGAAGGCCAGTCACCCAAAATATAAATGAAACAAGAAAAACCCCTCCTTGGGCTGTAGATTGGCTGTTTTGGGTGGCATTTTCATTGCTTAGCCAGGTCATTTTAAATCTGCCTTTGCCTTCACTTCCTGCTTGCACTGAGCCTGGAGATCTGCCAGAGGTGGAAGCTTAGTCTTCTCAGGGCTTTTGTGTGTGCAACTTGCCATGGGTATGTGTGTAGTTTCCTCAGTTCCCCAGGATATGAAGGTACTTTGGATGATCTAATTTCCCTAGAAATTCTCTACACATCTTTTCTTGCCTTGACTGTAGCTGTTGGCTCCAGATGAAGTGGGTTGTTCATTTGCCTTACATTTTTGGGAAATGCTTGCCATGTTTCTACCTTGAGTTTTGAGTTTGTGAAACAAAAGCAAGTGCCGTACATATCCTTCAGGTTGTCTCGTATCAGAACAATCTCTTGAGAATAAAATCTCTCTGAGCTCTACAAACCAGGGACCACCAGGAGCCCATGAGGAGATTGTGGGCTGCCTTTCTTCTTCTTTTTTTTTATTAGATGGATATAGAGTTACAATTGAGGGGGAAACATTATCAAACATTCAAGAACCTATGTATATATACTTAGTTATCCAGGGCTAATGCCATATTATGGATGCACAACTTGGGTTCCCCATGTTGCTGTTTCCCCCAGAATAACCCAAGTTAAATGGATATCTCGTGAAGGACAGAGATCTCCTTCTGAGATGATTCCACTATATTCCCACCCTCCAGTATCCTAGGTGTTCTTCCTAAGCCCTCCCCCCAGCCTGTCCCCCACCCTATGCCTCCAAGTATCTTAGGGAGTCATCCCCCTGTTGCATTGAGAATCATACAATTTGAACTTATTATTAGCTTAGCCATCTAACATACTGCTTCCCCATGTATTCTAGCTTCCACAGATGAGAGAAACCATTCGGCCCTTGAGTCTCTGAGATTGGGAGACTTCACTTAGCATAATTCTTTCCATCTCCATCCATTTGATATCAAAAGCCATAATATCGTCTTGTCTAATGGCCGAGTAGTATTCCATTGTATATATGTACCAAAGTTTTTGTATCCACTCATCAAGTGAGGGGCATCTGGGTTGGTTCCATAGTCTAGCTATACTAAATTGAGCTGATATAAACATTGAGGAAGCCACATCACTAGAATATGCTGATTCTAACTCTTTTGGGAAAATACCCAGGAGTGGGATAGCTGGGTCAT
>PVKS010042390.1:0-15465 GCA_004027875.1 Aplodontia rufa
TGGCAGAGCACATGTGAAGCACTAGGTTCCATCCTTGGCACCACATAAAAATAAACAAATAAAATAAAGGTATTCTGTCCATCTACAGCTAAAAAAGAAAAAAAGAAATAAAACTGACTGCCAAGGAGCCAGGGTATTGTTATGGCTCCAGCATTCCATGCTGGGGCCCTGGTTACATTTGAAACAAAATTATACACCCTAGTTGCCATGGCAAAATTGAAAGCTAAGGAAGGCTGTGCTGTTTCAGAGGACATAAACTAGGACTCCCTGGAAGAGGAAACCCGCCACTATAAACAAGAGGGAGGGAAAATTCCGGCTGCTTAATCTTTAATTAGCCACAAAATGGTGACTAAAGGGTAACACACAGAAGTTAAAATGAAAAACTAGGATCTAGCCTTGTTGGAAATTCACAATTCAATTAAAGCTTATACACAAGTGCATATTTTTTTTAAAAAAATAGGACTGATTGGCTATTATACCACTTTAATAATGGCACAATGACCAGAGACAGTGACTAGAACAGATATTCAAGGCGGGCCTGGTCCTTGGGATGAGGTGTGTATAGAGTGGTAAAGATCAGAAATTTGCAGCCTTTCTACTTATTCAAGGAACCCGGCATGATACCAGCTGTATTACTCTGTTTCTCAGGCTTCCATAGCAAAGCATCATAGATTGGATAGCTTAAATGGATTTTTTTCACAGTTCTGGAGACTAGTAACCTCAAATCAAGGCCCAATGTGGTTGGTTCCTGATAAGGCCCTCGTTCTAGCTAGTGGACATTTTCTCACTGTACCCTCACATGGCAGAAAGAGAGAGAGAAAGGGACAGTATTTGGTCAACTTTTTGCTGCTGTGACTAAAACACCAAACAAGAACAATTTTAGGTGCAAAGTTTACTTGGGGGCTCATAGTTTCAGAAGTCTAAAGCTATAGAAGGCCGGCTCCATTCCTCAGAACTCAAGGTAAGACAGGACATCATGGCAGAAGAGTGTGGCAGAGGGAAGTGGCACAAGGCATCACACCAATAAGCACAGAGAGACTCCACTTGCCAGATACAAAACCTATACCCCAATGGCACACCCCCAACGACCCACCTCCTCCAGCCATGTCTCACCTGCTGACCGCTCCCACCCAGTTAATCCCTACTGGGATTAATTCACTGATTGGCTTAAAGCTCTCATACCCAATCATTTTGCCGCTAAGCTTTTTTGCATCATGTCACATATTGAGGTTTTGGGGGACACCTTTCACCCAAACCATAACAGACAGATATGAGCTTTTTGTTGTTACTTTTTGAAGACACTAATCCTATCAGATCAGTGTCCCACCCAGTCTTTTGACTCATTTAACCTTAATTGCTTCCACATGGGCCCTGATACAAAATACAATAACATTGGGGTTTAGAGTGTCAACATATAAGGGTTTTTTTGCTTTGCTTTTTTCTTCTTTTTTTCCACGGCTGAGGACCAAACTCAGGGCCTTGCGTGTGCTAGGCAAGCGCTCTGCCACTGAGCTAAATCTCCAACCCCAACATATGAGTTTTGGAAGGATATAATCTAGTCCATTGCACCAGCCATTGTGAAGTTGATGAACAGAAACAGCCTGAAGTCAAATCATCCAACCATTCTGATTGTTTCCTCAACTATAAAATGGGGATGCTGATACTTATCTCCCAGATAAGTATGGGCAACAAGAATTAGAACCTGAAGCTAAGTCTAAGTCTGTATTGGGAGTCAAATTAATATTTCCTGGTAAAAAAGGAAGCCATAATTTAGGAATGAGTTAAGGCCTTCCATGTAGGGTTGGGTGATGATAAATGACCACAATGATCTAACCACCTGGCAGGTAACTGCCCTCTCATTTTTTTTTCTTGAGAAGATACAGCACTACATCAATAGAACTATAACCACTGTAACCAAAGTATTTTTTTCATGCTTTTTCCCCAGTGTAAATGCCACATCATAAGATACTTTTGGAGCTCACTGGCTAATGGAATGAATAATTCAATCTTCAGGAAATTAGAAGCATCACAAGCATCCTTTTTTTTCATTTCTACTTTGAGCTCAAGATGTTGCTTGGCAGATAAATCTGAGAATATTTCCATCTTATTTATTTCTAGGCACACAGCATCTATTACAGTGGCTTATATGCAGTAGGTTCTTAGTAATTATTTACTGAATGAACGAATAAATGAAGTGAACATGGTTCCTCGTATAGATCAATGGAAATGAGCCGAGCTTCCAGATAGATTTTAGTTTAGAGATGTATGCATGTAAGGCAAACTTCTTGTCTTTATATTAGTGGGTTAATGTGTATTTAAAATAAATTATAACTAAAAATTCTCATGTTTGCTTGAACTTCAGAAGACTAAAGTGTGTAAAAAGGAGATAGAATAATGACACTGAGATAATCTGTAAGTAGTTCTGAATACTTCATCATTGAACATCTGCTGCTAGACCTCTGCAAGTTTCCATCTTAATTATTGAAACCATAGTAGACTCACAGTATTTAGTATCAACAGACTATAATCAGGCACTTACCCTCTACGATCTGACAGGGAGTTTGGTTGTTGATAGAATGGCACTTGCTTAGCCTGTTTGCTTGGGTTTATCTAACTCTTTCTTACTTTTGTGTCCACATTTGTTACTCTAGCTGTACTTTGGAAAGAGCTTTAAGGCATCAGCAAAAACGTTCTTTTAATGGAGTTGTAGAGGCCGGCACAAAAGTGAAACCAATCCACAATCCGTTATCCAAAACCCATGGGGGCTAAGATGTATTTTATTTTATTTATTTTATTATATTTTATTTTTTAGAGGGAGGGACAGTGAGAGAGAGAGAGAATCAATTTTTTATTTAGTTTCTCATGTGCCCCTTGTTACTCGAGACTTTGTTGTGTATGTGGTGCTGGGGTTTGAACTCAGGTACTCACACATGCCAGGCAAGTGCCCTAACCACTGAGCAACCACTCCAGCCCCAGATGTATTTTAGAATTCAGAAAAATTTTAGATTTTAGAAAGATAATATGGTACATATACTGCATATTTCTTAACATCCCTAATGGGTTCTGGGGCAATATCCCATAGGAAAATACATTAATATTTTTGCAGTGAAATGTATGTATACTTACATTAAATATAATAAATAAAGGTTATAAATAGTCTAATGCCATTTAAGGACAGGTTTTTACCAACCAATGAGATTTTAACCTTAAGGTTTCCAGAGCTTTTTGTATTTTAGACTTATGGATAGAGATTACAGATATATAACAGGTGTTCCTTAATGGAACGTGTTTTGAATAGTGGCCGGGGCTTGGTAAGCATTGCATAACTGTTTTATTGCTGTCATTATCACTCACACCAGTGTATCCATACTGTCACATTTAAAAGAAATGTAGCAGAGCAGGGTCAAAGACATTACTCCCTCCACCCAGTTATGGCATATACTTACACATTTAGGAGCATAGACAAGCAGTCTTCTAAGAAGGTCTGACTTCTGAATCTAGTCAAGATGGAGTATTCCATTTCTTCCAGGTCTTCCCTCTCACAATTAAAAGAATACTGGACATAATACAATAAACATGAATTGGAAGATTTGTAAAGATGAAAAGAAGATATACTATCTTAGGTCCTTAGGACTCAAACATCTCATGGTCGTAGGTCCCCTGGACTTCCTCGTTGTTTCCTGTATATCCTGACATGTTACTTCCAAAGCCTTCAACACATAACTACCAAGAAGCAAGACTGAAAGAGCTCCAAGAGAAACTACAGCCCAAAGAACAGAAAGTGAGGTACTGATAGAGTAGAAAAGAATTTGAAAATCCCTGCCCTACTCCAGCCAAGTACCAACTAAAAAGATGCACCAACCTCTATGGTTTCAGCAAGGCTACCTAAGGAATGGTCTTCCACACCACACCAAGCCCCACCCCCCACTAAACTGAAGCAGATAGTGCTCCATTCCGCTGCCAGGGCACTGTCAGCAGAGCCCAGCGGTAAGCTGAGTCTTCACTTCTTACCAAGTGTCAATGAGACTAAACAAGGTGGGGGGTACAGTGGGTCCAGCAGTGGGTCCAGTCTGCATTCTGATTTACTATCCACTTTAGGGTCAGTGGGACCCGGTGGGGAGATCAACCCCCACCTGTACCCAGCATCAACAAAGTGGAATAAGGCAGCATGAGACAGTGATTTGCTTTTGCCACGGAATTGGGGGGCGGAGGGGGGTTGCACTTTCACTTCACTCAGCTGCAATGAAGCAGTGGAAATAATTACTCACTTTTTCTGGGTACAATGGGGAGCTGAATATCCAACCTCACAGGGTTGTTATCTTTTCAAAGTACTACACACTATACCTAATCAGGATGGCTGCCTGTTAACAAAGAAGATTAAGTAACAATCAGACTCTCCTAACATAGTGCCCAAAATGTTCAAGAAACAATAAAAAATCACTCATCACACCAAGAATATCAATATCAGTTGAAGGAGAACAGACAATCAAAAGATGCCAACACTCAGATGACTCAGATGTTGGAATTATCTAAATTGTTTTAAAACAGCTATTGCAAAAATTTTCAACAAGCAATTATGAATTATCTTCAAATAAATGACAGAAAATTTTCAGCAAGGGAACAAATGCTGTAAAAAGAAGTGAATGGAAATTAAAGAACAAAAACAAATAAAAAATTAAAATCTCACTGTACAGGCTCAGTAGTTGGTAGTAGATAACAGAGGAAAGATTCAGTGAAATCAAAGACATATCATTAGAAATTACCCAAACTCAACAACAGATAAAAATCGGAAAGGGAGCAAACACAGCATCAAGGACCGATAGAATAGTAACGAAATATCGAACACTTGTATCATTGGATTTTCAAAAGGAGAAGAGAATGAGTGTGGGATTAAAATATATTTAAAAAAATAATGGCTGAAATGTCCCCAAATTTATGTAAAGGCATAGTCTTACAGATTCGAGAAACTTTGCACACTCCAAAAGATAGACCCAAAGAAATACATGAAAAGACACATGATAATGAAACTCCAGAAAACTAAAGACAAGGAAAAAATCTTGAAGGCAGAGAGAGAAAAATGAGACATTACTTATACAGGATCAACAATTCAAATGTCAGTGTATTTGTCACCTGAAGCCATGAAAGTCAAAAGGAAGTTGTTCTGGGGAGACTGGTACTTTGAAAAGATAACAAAATTAGTAAACTTCTAGGAAGACTGACAAAGATAAAGAACTGACTAGTCACAAAAATAAGGAATGTAAAAGAATATTGTTATAGATCTTATAGCCATTAAAAGGAAAATAAGGGGCTACCACAAAAATAACTCTACACATACAAACTTCACAACTTAGATTAAATGGATGGATACTTTGAAAAGAACAAACTATCAAAATTCATCCAACATGAAAAAGATAATCTGAAATGTTCTATTGCTATTAACAAATTGAATCCATTATTTAAAAGCTTTTATAAAAAGATTTCCATGCTTTGATAATTTCACTTGATAATTCCTATCAGTATTTAACAAAGAAGTAATATTGATTCTTACGAGATCTCTTCCAGAAGATAGAAGAAGAGGGAACATTTCTCAACTCAGTATATAAGGTTGCTAACATAAAACCCAGAGACGGTATGAAAGAAAGGAAGGAAGCAAGGGAGGGAGGAGGCAAGCAAGCTAGCTACACATACTTCTCTAATCCATTTTGAGTTGATCTTTGTAACTAGTGAGAGATAGGGATCTAGTTTCATTTTTCTATATATGGATACCCATTTTCCCAGCACTGTTTATTGAAAACTTTGCCCTTTCTCCAATGTGTGATCTTAACAGTTATGTCAGAAATCAGTTGTCTGTGATGCATGAATTTACCTCTAGACTGCCTATTCTGTTCCATTTTTCTGTCTGTTTTTATGCCAGTTCCGTGCAATTTTGATTACTACAGACTTGCAGAATATTTTGAAGTTAGGTGGCATAATGTTTCCTGCTTTGTTCTCTTTGCTCGGAATTGTTTTGGTTATTCAGGGTTGCTGTTGTGGGGTGTGTGTGTGTGTGTGTGTGTGTGTGTTCATACAAATTATATGACTGTTTTTTTCTAGTTCAGTGAAAACTGTCATTGGTATTTTTATAGGAGTTGCATTGAATCTGTAAATCACTTTGGGTAGTATGGACATTTTAACAATATTTATTCTTTGAACCAATGAACATGGGAAGTTTTTCTATTTTTTGTGTGTCCTCTTCAATTTCTTTCACCAACGTTTTGTGGTCTTCATTGTAGAACTCTCTCAGGCTTTTGATTTAATTTATTACTAGGTATATTTGTTGTAGTTATTGTAAATGGGATTGCTTTTATTTCAATTTTAGATAATTGGATATTCTATATAACAATATTATTGATTTTTCTGTGATTTTGTACCTGAAACAACCTAGGTATCCATCAGCTGGTGAAGAAAATATGGTTCATATACACAATGGAATACTATTCACCCATAAAAGGATGAAATTCTGTCATTTGCAGCAACATGGATGAGACTGGAGATCATTATGTCAAGTGAAATCAGCCAGGCACAGAAAGAAAAGTACTACATGGTATCTTTCTTATATGGCATCTAACAATGCTGATCTCATACAAGTTGAGAGAAGAATGATGGTTACCACAGATTGAGAAGAGTAGGAGAGGGAGTGACAGTGACAGTTTGATGAATGTGTAATAAATTACTTTTAGCCAAGAGAAAAAGTTCAGGTGTACTATTAAGGGTGACAACAGATAATAATAATAATGTACTGCATAATTTTAAAAAACTGGAAGAAAGAATTTTGAATGTTGGCAACTTAAAAAATGATAAATGTTCGAGGAGATAGATATGTTTAACCAATTAAAATATCATGTACTGAGTACATACATCAAAACATCACATGATACCCCAAGAATTGTATGATTTTTATATTTTTATGTATCAGCTAAAGTAAATTTAATTTTTAAAAAGTAAACTTAATTTTAAAAAAGTAAATTTAATTTTAAACTACAGATCAATATCTCTTATGAATTTTGATGCAAAAATATTCCACAAAATACTAGCAATAAAGCTCAGCAATATCTACAATGAATCATATAAGACTGGTTTCATATTTGAAAATCACTCAATATAATCCACCATGTTAGCAAGCTAAAGAAAACTCACGTGATTATACCAATTGATGAGCCAAATACAATAGATAAAATACAGCATGCATTCAAGACAAAAATCAAAAAATTGAGAATAAAGGGGAACTTTTTCAACTTGATAAAAAAAAAAAGATCTACAAAACAACCCTACCGCTACCATCATGCATAATGGCAAAAGACTAAGTGCTTTTCTTCATAGATCATCAATGAGGCAAGAAAAATCCACACTCACCATTTCTGGAAGGTCTAGTCACTGCATTAAGACAAGAAAAAATAAATAAATAAAAGCGTAATGATTGGAAAGGAAGAAAGGAAATGTCCCTGTTGTAGATGGCATGTGTGTCTTGTAGAAAATACAAAAGAATCTTTTAACTATCTATAAAATTGATGATGGAGGTAACAAAATTTCATAATACAAGATTTTTTTAAGAGAGAGGGACAGTGATAGAAAAAGAGTGAGAATCAATTTGATTTAGTTTTTCATGTGACTTTTGTTGCTTCACAACTTGGTTGTGTACGTGGTGCTAGGGTTCCAACCCACAATCTCGTGCACGCCAGGAAAGCACTCCACCGCTGAGCCACCGTTCCAGCCCCTCATAAAACAAGACTAACATACAAACTTAAATCACATTCTTATATGCTAGACACAAATATGTGTAAATGGAAATTGAAAACACAGTACTATTTTCAATCACTGTAAAGAAAATGTAGTAATTAGGTACAAATCTAACAAAACACAAATAAGGTTCCTATGCTGGAAATTATAAAATACTGATGCAAGAAATCGAAGATGTGTATAAATGAAAGGACATACTTTATTCATGGACTGGAAGATTCCATACAGTAAAGATGTCAATTCTTCCAAACTGCTCTATAAGGGTATGTAGAATTTCATATCAAAATCTCAAGAAGATGGTTTGTGGAATATATTTCAAAAATATTCAGAAAAGCAAAGTAACTAGAATAGCTAAGTCATTTCTGAAAAGAATAAAGTACAAGGAATCACTCTGCCTAATATTAAGACTTATTAGCTAAAGTAGCCAAGACAAGGTATTATTGACAGACAGAGACATAAATCAATGGAACAAAATAAGGATCCTAGCATAAATAAACATATATATGTTCAACTGATTTTTGAAAAAGATGCCAAAGCAAGTCAATGGTGTGAGAAAAAAGTGGGCATACACACACACATACGTACACAGTCACACACAAATGAATGAACAGTAAGTCAAACCTCACACTACATACCAAAAGTAATTAAAAATGGATAATATAGGGGCTGGAGCAGTGGCTTGGCACTTACGGTGCTTGTCTGGCATGCGAGAGGATGCGGGTTCAAACCCGAGCACCACATACACAACGAAGTGTCTGAGCAACAAAAGCCACGTGAAAAGCTAAATAAAATTCTCTCTCTCTTTTTAAAAAACGAATAACATATTTAAATAAAACTGTAAAATTATTTTTAAATTTTAGGAGAAAATTTTTGGGATCTAGAATGAAGCAAAGAGTTCTTAGAAATGACATTAAAAGCATGACCCATAAACAGAAAACGATAAATTGAACTACATCAAAATTAAAGCATTCCTTGCTTAGCAGCAGGGAGTGTCTGCATGTGGGCCCATCTGATCAGACCCTCATTAGCATTGGGGATGTTCTCAGGAAAGATGATCTCCTTATCAACCCACATTGCTCTGCCTACACTGAACTGCCTAACTTTTTCTGCCTCATTCCCCCCTCTGCTACAGGGGCAGGGAAGCAGTGACCAATCCAGGAGAGGTTGTCATATAAAAGGGGCAAACCTCACTGCCTCATCAGCTTTGTCCCCTTCCCTCACTCTGGGGGAAGTCTGCTCTTTTCCCTATGCTTTACTTTCTGTGCTTTCTATAATAAAACTTGTCTACTACACTTGAAAAAAGAAAAGCATTCATCTGAAAATATCCTGTTAGGAGAATGAAAAGACCAACTAGAGACTGGGAGAAAATATTTAAGAACAAAATTTGTTTCTTACAGTTACCATAAAAAAATCACCACAAGCTTGATGACTTAGGACAACAAAAATTTATTCCCTCAAAATACTGGAAACTAGGGGGCTGGAGCAGTGGCTTTGCAATTATGTCACTTGCCTGGCATGCACGAGAATATGAGTTGAAATCTTAGCACCATGTATACAACAAAGTGTCAAAGCAATGAAAGCCACATGAAAAAAAAAAACTAAATGAAAATTGCTTCTGTTTCTCTCTCTTACTTTCCATCCTTCTTTTTTTTTAACTGTCTGTCTTTCTTAACCAAAAAAAAAAAAAACAACAACAACATAAAAAAACCCTGGAAACTAGAAGTCCAATGTGAAGGTGTCAGTAGCAACACAATGTCTCTTGAAGGCTGTAGGGGAAGAATTCTCCTTTGCTCCCCTGTTAACTTCTGGTGGTTTCTGACAACCTTGGCACTCCTTGACTATAGATGTATCACTGATCTCTGCCTCCTTTGTTGCATGATGTTGTTCCCGTGTGAATGTACGAAATTTTTCTCTTCCCGTAAGGGCACCAGTAATTGCATTAATACCCACCTCGATCCAGTCTGACCTCATTTTAACTTTGTATCTTCAAAGACCCTATTTCCAAAAAAATCCATGTTAACAGGTACCTGGAATTTGGACTTGAATATATCTTTCTGGAGGAAAGGATTAAAACCATAACAGAAATCATATATTCAACAAAGGCCTTATATTAAAAAGTATATAAAAAACTCCCAAAACTCAACAATAAAAAATGAAGCCATTCATAAAATGGGCAAAAATGCCAGGTGCAGTGGCGCACACCTGTAATCCCAGTGGCTCAGGAAGCTGAGGCAAGAGGATCACAAGTTCAAGCCAGCCTCAGCAACTTAGCAAGTTCCTCACCAACTTAGCAAGACCCTGTCTCAAAATAAAAAAATAAATAAATAAAAAGGGCTGGGGATGTGGGTCAGTGGTTAAGTGCCCCTGGGCTCAATTCTTGGTACCAAAAATAAACAAATAAATAAATAAATAACAAAATGAGCAAAACATCAATAGTTATTTATGTGATTATGGATGTCACATAAACACAGGAATAAATTCTCAATATCAATAGCTATTTGGGGAATAGAAATTTAAACCACAGGGATATATCACAACCTGCCTATTAAAACAGATAAAATAAAAATATAATACTAAATGTTGGTGAGTATGTGCAGAAACTGAATCACTCATACATTGCTGGTGGGAATGTAAAATGGTACAGAGAATTTGGAAAACAGTTTCACAGTTTGTGATAAATTTAAACATACACTTACCATATGGCCCATAAATCATGCTTTAGGCATAAAGAATGGAAGCTTATATCCACATAAAAATTGAACACTATTATTCATAGCAGCTTTATTTGGAATAGAAAAGTGATGGAAATAGTCCAAATGTTCTTCAATGGATGACAGCTGCCCAAGCTCTAGTATGTCCAGGAAGTGGACAGTGACTCAGCAATGCAAAGGAATGAACAACTGATAACACGCAGTGACCTGGATAGACCTCAATGGTATTATATTTAATGAAAGAAATCTTGAAAAGTTATATGCTGTATGATTCTATTTATATAATATTCTGGAAATGACATACACAACAAGCTAGTGTATTTTTTGGAACAGGGATGGAGATTAGGTGCAAATCCAAAAAATTAGCACAGGGGAGATATTTTTGAAGAATAGACACAATTCTGTATCTTGATTGTGGCAGTGGCTACATGCATTCACATTTAGGGTAAATTTGCAAAGAGCTATACACACACATACACGTAAAAATGCAGGTTTAAAATGGTGCAAACTGAGTAAAGTCTGTAGTTAACAGTATCATACTAATGTTGGCTTTCTGGCTTTGATATTATACTACAGCTATATAAGATTTTACCTTTGGGAAAAGCAGGTTGCAGGGCATGCAGGGCTCTTTCACAATTTTTGCAAACTTCCTGTTTAGTTATTTCGAATTTAAATGTTGTTTGTTTGTTTTGGGTACCAGCAGTGCTTAACCAGTGAACCACATCCCCAGTCTGTTTTAATTTTATAAATATTTTATTTTGAGACAGGGTCTTGCTAAGTTGCTCAGAGCCAGGCTAAGTTTCTGAGGCTCCCTTTGAACTTGTATTCCTCCTGCCTCAGCCTCCCCAGTGGCTGGGATTACGGGCATACATCACATTGCCCAGCCTTCAAATTTAAGTTTTGTTTTTTTTAAAGGCTTGAATGCTAAATGTGTGGGTTCTATTGAATATTTTAATCATCTTTGGCAGGGTTAGCAGAGGTATTATAAGCTTCATGTGGTAATAATGGTTTGCTGAGCACTTAGTATGTGTGAGAAGCTGTGATCAGCATTTTAACATTCATTGTCTCAAGCCATACTCAGAAGAAGTACTATTTTATCACTCCCCATTTTGCAGATCAGAAAACTGAACACTGTTCAATAACTTGGCCCAGCTTCTTGAACCTCAGTCTGACTGCAAAGTTTGTGATCCTCGGCATGATGTTGTGATGACTGCATACTTGAGTCATTGTGAGGCTGACCTGAGGCATCACACGTCACTCGTCTAAATCTGTGTTTGGAACACAGACAGCACCCAGTGAATAGCATGCTTTTACTGTCATCATCTTCCTCTTTATTTATTTATTTATTTTTTAAAGAGAGAATTAATTTTATTTTTTCATTTGATTTTGTTTTGTTTTGCTTTTCGTCCGCTTAGTTGCGTATGTGGTGCTGGGGATCCAGCCCAGGTCCTTGTGCATGCCAGGCAAGTGTTCTACTTCTGAGACACCTCTCCATCCTCTCGTCATTACTAATTGTGATCTTAGTCTGAGCACTGAGGAACATCTGATTCTTACACTTATGGCAACGTCTCAGATCCTTATTTCTGCAGTCATAAAAATACCCATGAGAAGCTGAGGCAGGAATATTGCAAATTCAAGTTAGCCTCAGCAGTATAGTGAGACCCTAAGTAATTTACCAAGACCCTGTCTCAAAATAAAAAATAAAAAGGACTGGGCATGTAGCTCAGTGGTTAAGCACTCCTGGGTTCAATCTCTGATACCAAAACAAAACCAAAACCGAAAACCACTGTACAGGGTCACTGTGAATTTGGGTTACAATGAAGAGTGATGATGTATGTGAACAGTGCTGTGTAAACACTAAAATCCCGGCATGCTAGCTGCATTGTGTTTTAGTCCATTACTTTCCCTCTGGATTGGCAGCTAGAAAGCTTTTTGCCTCTCAGCCATGCCACGATCGACAGGCTCATCATCTGGCTCGCTTGCTGTGTGTTTCTATGGCATCAATCACCATAGTTTCTAGATTCTCTGACAAAAAAATATTAGGTGAAAGGCAGTTTAACAAAAGGAATCAGTGAATTTGATTCATAGATCTCTGTCCGCTCCACCTTAAAGCTGAACAGCAGCAAGTTACATCTTCATGGCTTCGCCATTCATTGTTTCCAGATTCTTTTTGCCAAACTTAAATGATGAATTTCAATTTATTTTTTTGAGGCTTTCCATGACAGATCTCTCAGAAATCATCTTTGCTCCTAGGATAAAATTTCACAGTTGTTGCTCTACAGCAAGGTTGGCAAACTATGACCCTCAGGCCATCTGTTTTTGAATGATGCATGTACTACAAGTACTTTTCACATTTTTTTAATGCTTGAAAAAAGTATCCAAAAATCAGGGTATGTGAAAATTACATGAGATTAACATTTCAGCGTTCGTAAATAAAGTTTCATGGGTACACAACCACTCTTGTTTCTTATGCAGGATTAAGTAGTTGTAAAACTGAAAATATTTACTATTTGGTCCTGTACAGATAATGCTTGTCAAAACCAGTTTTACATGATACGGACATTAGTAGTCAGTAACAGTAACATTGAGGTCTATTTTCAACCTATATTCATTCCTGCTCCTCAGTCCTACATAACACTCCTCCCATATTTTTTTAAGCACACTTATCTTCCCACACTCCATAGCAAGTTCTTTGGAGGATGAAGTCTATTTTTTCCAGTTTCATATTTGTATCCTGCAAGGTGCCTAGTACAGGGTTTTATTCATAATAGGCAAATAATGAGTGTTTTCTTAAACAACAGAGCCAGATCAAATTTCCATAGCAACTGAATTTCATGACTGAAGGTTCACTGCGCAGAATCTTTTATATCCAGTCCGTTCCATTCAGCTCTGAAGGTCAGATGTGAAGATGTTACAGGTAAAATAGTCTGTAAACTCTGCAGCAGGAACATGCACTAATTATAATTCTTTTTAAATGTCTGCTTTTTTTTTGCTTTCAAAGAAGACCATTATAAATGTGTCTGAAAAAAACGTAAAGGAAAAAGCTGATGCATTTGATTACATAATAATAAAGAAATTCTGCATAGCAAAATCCACCTAAACAAAGGAAAAGGACAATTGAACTGGGGGGAAGGGAAATTAAGATCAGATAAAAGAATAAATTTTGCTATGAATTGTGTTTACAAATCAGTATAAAAAAGACCAACAACCTTACAGAAAAATAAGGTGAAGATGTACAGTTCATAGAAGAGCAAATATAAATGGCTGTTGACATCTCGAAAGATGCTTAGTTTCAGTAATAATAAAAAATGCAGATTTAAACTCCCCCATGATAATATTTTCACCTATAACATTCACAAAGTTTAAATGACACATTTTGTTGCAAAAGTGCCAGGAAACAAGCACTCTCACGTATTGCTGGTGAAATATTAATTTTCTCTGTATAACAATACATGTGCCTTATGAGCTAACAGCTCCACTTCTAGCAATTTATTCTACAAATGTACTCAAACATACATGAAATGATTTACATACAAGGTTATTCATTGTGACACTTTTGTAACAGTAGGTGACTGGCAAATAGATGCTATTATATGCAATATAACACAATGCTATGCAGTTATAATAAATAATAATGAAGTGATTTGCATTCTAGGGTCAGGAAAAATAATAAAATTCCCAGTATATATTTTACAAAAATAAATTTGACTTTTTAAATGTGTCTATCTCTTGTTTCTTGAAGGTACTTCAGAGTTTATTAAATTATTTTTCATTATACTGATGCTATACATTTCTTTTGTATGTATTCAGTAGTTAATAGAATATAATAAAATAAATGTCTATTTTGAACAGTAAAGGATTTTTTTAATTTTCAAAATTTTATTTATTATTATTTGACAAAACCGTAAATATTCATGGTATACAAAATGTCTCGATGCATGTGTACATTGCAGAAGGGCTAAATCAAGCTAATTAACATATGCATGATCTCATATGCATGTTTATTGAGACAGCACTTAAAATCTACTCCTTTAGTAAATTTCAAGTATATGATATATTGTTATCAATTATTGTCACCATTGTATGTAATAGCTCTCTTGAGTTTATTCTTCCTTTATAACTGAAATTTTATGTAAATGTAAGGATTTTTAATTTAGGGAACACTGTAGGCTATTAGTTAAATTTTTTAGCACATAAGAAATGACTGAGTCTGGGAGTTTGCCATGAAAACAAGATTTGGGAGAATATAAACACGTTTTAATTTGAAGGCTTTGAAGGTAATGAACATAGGCCAAAATTCTCACTTATGGCAAATCATTAACTTTAACAATAGAAATGTAAATAGGACCATAAATAGAATTTCCAATTATATTCTCTTATGCCAAACATATCAGATGAGAGTTAGTCATGACACATAACTATAACAAGTCACATTTTTGCCTTATTTTCTGCATCCTGTTCTGTTCAGCCTCGTATTGATTGTGAAAGAATGAAGGGTTCTGCCTCTCCCCAGGTCACTTTTGGTTTGTCATCTCTTTCCAAATTACCTTTTCTCACAAATGTCAAAACAAATTGGGATCATTAACAGCTACTTCATAAGCCAACCAAATTAGAAAAATCCTTTATTCTCTGAGTGTATTCTTTCTAGGGTTGAGATTTAAAGTATGTGTGTATGCATATAAAATTAGTTGTTATAATAGTAATTAATTTTATACTAGCTACCTCAAGTTCCAGTGAAAGCCTTGAGTATCCAAATAACATGCCACGTGACTTTTAAATTCAGAAGTAGTCAATGCTCTCTCTAATGACACTAACAGTATCACACTGTGCTGTGAATGTTACAACCCATTAAGTGTCTCTCTTATGAGCTTGTGAGCTTTATAAAAGCAGGAATAGATGGTGCATTTTTTCATACTTTTAGCTTCCACTGGGTTTCCTTAAACATTGGCATAGAATAGGTGCTCACTGTTTTTTGTTT
>PVKS010042391.1:0-15466 GCA_004027875.1 Aplodontia rufa
GCCATGCTCTTTCCCCTTCCCTTCCCTAGCCCCAAATACTTCAAAATGTGCTGTGTGCTGTGTGATATGTCCCTTTACAAACAGCAACTGCTGTCCCAGTGGGAATGGGGAGTGGCTGTTATAGGCTAAACTGTATTCCCTCAAAACTCATGTGTCGAAGCCAATCCCCAGCATCTCAGAATATAACTAGACTTGGAGATAAGGTCTTTAGCAAGATCCTGTCTCAAAATGAGATATAAACAGGGTTGGGGATGTGGCTCAGCGGTTAAGCACCTCCGGGTTCAATCTCTGGTACCCCCCCCCAAAAAAAAAAGAGAGAAAAGATTGATTTTGGCTTAGTCCAAGATAAACTGGCTCCATTGCTTCTGGGCTTGTGGGCTGAGGCAGGACATCACGGTGGAAGGGTAAAGCAAAGCTGCTCACCTCATGACACGACAGCCAGGAAGCAGAGAAGGAAAGGGCCAGAGTTCCAATATTCCTTCCAAGGGTACCTCTTCCATGTCCTACTTCCTCCAGCTAGGCCCCACCGCCTAAAGTTTCCACCACCTCCCAATAGCACCATCAGCTGAGGAACACAGGAGCCTGTGGGAGTATTTGAGATCCACACCAGCCAGGCACAGTAACACACAGCTGTAATGTAATCCCAGTGGCTTGGGAGGCTGAGGCAGGAAGATCACAAGTGTGAGGACAGCCTCAGCAACTTAGTGAAACCCTGTCTGCAATAAAAAATAAAAGTCTGGAAATGAAGCTCAGTGGTAGGAACGCCCCTGGGTTCACCCCCCAGTACAGAAACAAAACAATAACAACAACAACAAAAAAAAGCTTCACTTTCATCTTGGACTTCCTGCTGCTAAAATAGTAAAAAAGTAAATTTTATTGTTTAAGCCATCTTAGTCTCTGGTGTTTTGTTATGGCTGCCCTAGAAAACTAAATTAGGCCCACTTTCCTCTTTCACACAGTAGGACAGAAAAGAGAACTACAGGGGCTGGAATAGTGGTGGCTCAGTGGTACAGTGCTTGCCTGGCATGCACAGGGACGTGGGTTCAAACCCCAGCACCACATACACAACCAAGTGTCAGAACAAAGCCACAGGAAAAACTAAAAATTGATTCTCTGTCTCTCTTTAAAAAAAAGAAAAGAGAACTCCATTTACACACATTTTTTTTTTTCTTTTTTGGATGCTGGGGACTGAACCCAGAGCTTCCTGCATGCTAAGCATGTACTCTTCCACTGAGCTACACCTCCAGTCCCAATACATGTTCCCTTTAAGGCAAGAGCCCTGGTTTGTAACCTCCACACTGCTTCAAAACCAAAGCTCTGGGGACTGGAGCGGTGGCTCAGTGCTTATAGCACTTGCCTGGCATGCATGATGACCCAGGTTCAAACTCCAGCACCACATACACAATGAAGTGTGTCAGAGCAACAAAAGCCACACGAAAAACTAAATAAAATTAATTTTCTCTCTCACTCTCTTTAACGGGGGAAAAAAAAAAGCTCCAAACCATCTGCACCTCCTGTATTCCCACTATTGCTTTTGGGCTGCTGGGAGCAGAAATCTGACTACACAGCCTATTGCTAACACCAGAAAATCACGAATGTTCAAATGGATGTGAAGGGTGGGGCAGGGCAATCACAGACCCTTCTGAGCAGTAACCCAGGACACTTGGGAGACAGGCCTGGTGGCAGTAGCGAGGGGAGGCATGACATGGGTGAGGTACTGCCCAGTGGCCTGGCATCATGGCTATTTGTCTGCTTTGTTACGTGGCACTGGACACAGGGCCTTGCAAGCTAGGTGTGGGATTCGTGACTCAATGCTTTCGGGAAGGTTGTGCTGTTCTCAAGCCACAGCTGATTCACAGGCTTTTGACTCCAGTCTACCTCTCTACCTGGCTGGCTCTGCAGACCGTATATTGGGATGAGCAGCAAATTCCTTCAAAGGACCATTCTCTGAGGTTTGATCCTAGTGGAAGAATGACAACACGGACACCGTAACTCTCTCATTCTTGTACAAACATGCGGCTGCTCTCATTCAACAGAAGTTATTCCCTCTCCTGTTGAATCTGGGCAGCCTCCCCTACTCCTGGTGACTTGCTTTATAGCCAACAGAACACTTCCTAAGTGATACTATGGGAATTCCAAACCTAGGTCAGACGAGGCCTTGGAAAACGACCATGTTAGTAATAAGCTCAGGCCAGACTAAAGGATGTGAGCCCAAGAGAACCAAATAATACGAGACCAAGGAAACTCCCAAGCTTCCAGCTATTCCCAGTAGTGCCTCAGACATGTGGATAAGGTCATCTTGGACCTTCCAGGACAAGACAATCTAGCTGATGACTGTAAGCAGCCATGTGAGTCACTCAGGAAAGATCAGCAAATAATGCCCCACCTGACCAAAGAACAGACAGAAAAAACAAGTGTCACTTTTAAGTTACTGAGTTTGGGGATGGCTTGTTATATGACAGTACCTAACTGATATAGCCATTTTCACTCAAACAAGTGCCCCTAGGTAGCTGGGTATAAACAGGTAGATAAGGAACATGTCTGATATCCTGGTCCAATGTTGACTAAGAATAAGAAAAAGTTACTTTGACTCCCTGTGAAATAACTGAATATGTAATGGTAAAGAAACTAGATTATCGGGCTGGCTCAGCAGTTTCGGCGCTTGCCTGGCAAGCACGAGGACCCGGGTTCAAACCCCAGCACCACGTACACAGCTGAGTGTTGGAGCAACTAAGGCCATGTGAAAAACTAAATAAAGTTGTTTCTCTCTTTCTCTGTCTCTCTCACTTTAAAAAAAAAAAAAAAAAGAAACTAGATTATCCAGAAGGGAATACCTTCATTCCAGGATTCTTTTCAACTCTTTATCACCTCCTTTTTTAATTTTCTTAGCAACGCTAGTAATCAAAACTAGGACCTTGTGCATGCTAGGCAAGGACCGTCATTGAGTTACAACCCTAGACCAACTCTTGAGCTTTTGAAAACCTGGCATTAAACGGAGGTGATACGAAGACCAGTAAGACTGCTCTGAAAGAACTTCCCATTGTATCTAGGGAATAAACATGAAAATAACCACGTGACTCATTTATTATGAATCATAGCGGAGAAAGATCACTGGCATAGTGTCAGACCAAAAAGTAACAGGTTTTTCATTTGTTTGAACATGGAAGGATTCCTGTGCACAAGCTGGGCATGGTGGCACATGCCTGTAAACTCAGGAGGCTGAAGCAAGAGGATCACAAGTTCAAGCCAGCCTCAGCAACTTAGCAAGACCTTGTCTCAAAGTGAAATTTAAAAAAGGCTGGGAGCTGTCTCTTCTTCTTGGGATCACCCCCATTCTCCCTTGAATATGTGTCCATACTTACCTAAGTAAATCTAAGTCATTTGGGTGGGAGAAGGGCTGCAGATAAAGCTCAGTAGATCCCCCTGGATTCAACCCTCAGCACTAAATAAATAAATAGGGGGCTAGATTGGTGGCTCTAACCTCTGAGCCACAGCTCTAGCCCCCTACTTCGCTGTCCCATTCTCTCTTAAAAAAAAAAAAAAAAGAGTGGTGGCTCTTAATTTTATTGACTCTCTCTTCCTCTCTAAAAACAAACAAAAAATGATAAGTAGGGCTGAGGGGTAGAGCTCAGAAGTTGAGTTTGCCTAGCATGAGCAAGGCCCTGGGCTCAATTCTCAGTACAGGGAGAAAAAAAATCTTCTTTTCCATTATCACTGCTCTTTCCTCATTTTCTGGAACAACACCAAATCAAGACCCGTATAAGAAAATGGTTAAAAAAAGAAAGGAAAGGCTTTACTTACTTATATTTATAGATGAATATTCCGCCTGCTTTTTCACCAAATTTGGTAACGAGAGACTTTTTTGCTATTACAGGCAAAAAAAAATTTTTTTCAAATATAAATATCTCAAATGTCTTTCAAATAATAAAGACATGTCACCTTAAAAGACACTGAAAAAATACAAATCTCTGCAAGTGATTAGAATATAACTTAGGATGAGAGCATAGAAGGTAAGTTCTCATTTTTTTTTTCAAAGAGAGGCACAGTGAGAGCGAAAGAATGAATTTTATTTAGTTTTTCATGTGGCTTTTGTTGCTCTGACACTTCATGGCGTACGTGGGTGGTGCTAGGGTTTGAACCTGCATCCTTGTGCATGCCAGGCAAGCGCCATAACCACTGAACCACTGCACACTGCTCCAGCCCTCAAGTTCTCACTCTTGTATCAAACAAATCCCATGGGTAACAGGGCTTGAGGGCAGGAGAATGTCCAATCTCTTAATTCTACAGATAAAACTTTAATGCTTATAATTCTTTTTGTCCTCAGCTTTAATTTACATAAAAACTACATACAAAATGTACAATATAATGATTTGCTATCACACTGCGAAACATTTGTAGAAATAATTACCGTAAATTAACACATTGCCACACTTAGTTACCACTGTGCATGTGTGTGTAGGTGTGGATTTTGCTAAGTCTACTCCTGTAGCTGATTTCTAGTAAACATGTAATTTTATCAACGACACTCACCATGCTCAACATTAGATCCCCAGATTTTATTCATTTTATAACTGAAAGTTTGTGCCCTTTAGCCAACACCTCCTTTTCTCCTAATCCCAACAACTGCCATGCCACTTTCTCTTTTTCTGCTGCTGGGGGTGGAACTCAGGCCTCTCCAGCACGCTGGCCAAATGCTCTACCACTGAGTCACACCCCCAGCCAACCATACTACTTACTCTCTTGGAAGCTTACAATTCTATTTCAGGTGTGTCTTCATTTTCCTAACCAGCAACTCCAAGTTGGGGTTGAGGTCAGACTTCTAAGGCTAGATGTGGTGAAAGCCTTAAAAATAAGAAGGCTTAAACCTTGGAGGAAATTAGGGGTGTTCTACACCAGAGTCCCCCTCTACCCCTACCTTCTAGTTAAAATCTTTAATGAGGGACACAGTGCAGAATGTTACAAACACTTTAAAAAGAAGCTCAGGTCAGTGTGAGAAGAGGGGCCATTCTATCTCCCTTACAGCCTTGATGTCCAAGCTCTCCTCCTGTCCTTAGCAGCCTTTAACAGTAACCTCTCCCCTCTATGTGAGGAAGCCTCCGGGCCCAGCCTACCTCCCCTCTTCCCACCCTGCTTGTACCATAACCACCATAACCACCATAGCCACCATGACTTGGTGGCTGTTTCAAGGTCAGGTTCCCGGGCACTGAACTGTTTGTCTAACAAAATAAGGTACAATTAACACCTGCAGATGTACCTGCTTACCTCCGATAAATCTCACCATGGAACAAGTCTTAGGTATGACTTGCACCCAAGCAACCCCTGAGGCACTGGGGGGTCAAACATTCAACATGGGGCTGGGAATGTGGGTACTGACAGTGGAGAAAGATTTTTTACCCATTTCAACTTTTAGTTGTTTATGGTATCACTGGAGATTTTCAAGACTCCATAGACTCAAATATGTACAACAAATATTCCCTTCGACAAATCTCTCTTGGGGCTGGAGCGGTGGCTGGGCGGTTACAGCGCTTGCCTGGCATTCGCAAGTACACAAGTTCAAACCCCAGCACCACGTACACAACAAAGTGTCCAAGGAATGAAAGTCACCTGAAAAACCAAATAAAGATTGCTGCTCTCCCATAAAACAAAAACAAAAACAAATCTCTCAAGTCCTCTGGATATCTAACCTCCAATCAGTGGCTCGGTCTGCAAAGGGTTAATGACCATGGCTTACACCAACTATGCTTCTTAGCCTACAGGGACAGACACTTTAGGGACATTCTCAGCTGAAGTGACAATGCAACAGCTCTTCAGGAGAAGCTGACAGCTGCTGTAAGTAAGCCACACAGATATTTCAAAAGCTTGGCTCGCCAGACCTAACCTTAAGAAAATTTTACTTGTTCGGAATCATCATATTTTGCCAAAGGTCTGAAATGACAAGATAAGTTACACAGAATCCCTGAAATTCCTAAGTGTTCAGATTGTTTTGTGGAACAAAAACTGGGATCTAGGGCTGGAATGGTGGCTTGGAGGTAGGTGACAGCCCTTGCTCGGCATGCACAAGTACACAGGTTCAAACCCCAGCACCCACGTACACAACTAAGTGTCAGAGCAATGAAAGCCATGTGAAAAACTCAATAAAAATGAATTCTCTCTCTCCCATTCCTTCTCTCTTTAAAAACAAAAAAATAAAAAATAAAAAAAAAACAAAACTGAGAGCTAATTAGGGTTAGAAATGCAGAAATCTCAGACCCACCCCTGACATACAGAATCAAAATCTGCATTTAAGTGAAGTTTTCAGGTACTTCCCAAGCACACTGAAGACTAAGAAACAGTACTCACGAGTGGAACAAAATGCTGTGGGGGGGGGGGGGCTGGAGCGGTGGCTCAGGGGTTTTGGCACTTGCCTGGCAAGCACAAGGACCCGGGTTCAAACCCCAGCACCACGTACACAACTGAGTGTTGGAGTAACTAAGGCCATGTGAAAAACTAAAGTTGTTTCTTTCTCTGTCTCTCTCACTGTCCCTCTCTCTTAGAAAAAAAAAATGCTGTCAGGGTGTGATCATTTCTCATTAGGTCAAAGAGGCAGAGTGACGCAGGCCTTGAAAGATTCCATGCCTAGGTCAACTGAGGCAGACTAGGCTTGCTGACTCTGGAAGAAGCTGGGTTTCCCCAGGTTCTGCTGGCTCTATGAAACACCCAAGACAAGAAAGTTCTGAGCTGGGGCTGGAGCGGTGGCTCCGTGGTTAAGAGGCTTGCCTGGTAAGTGCAAGGATGCGGGTTCAAACCCCAGCACCATGTATATATAACAAATGTTGGAACAACTGAGGCCACATGAAAAACTGAGGCAAGAGTTTTGGATTGCTAGTTCGAGGCCAGTCTAGGCAACTTACAGAGACCTTGTCTCAAAAAAAAAAAAAAAAAAAAAAAAGCTGAGAGTGTAGCTCAGTAGTAGAGAGCTTGTCTAGCATGCATGTGGCCCTGGGTCCAATCCAAGCTCAAGCTTCCTGACCTCAGCTCTGCGATCTACAGAATAAAAGGCATGACTAGGCAACAATCATTAAGATCCCTTAACAGTCCCAAAGACCTAGCATCTGGCTGGGATCACTGGTCGTGGAACAGCTGTCTGAGAAAATATGCATGCATGCGGCTGGGTGGTGGAGTAGGAGACAGACTGTGGACCCTCCCACGCAGGGAGGCACCCGGCGCCACTCAAGCAAGCGCCAAGATCGCCAGAGTTTTCGAGTAGTTGGAAAGTAGCGTAGAGAACACAGGGGAGGGGAGGAGGGCAATAGGGGGTGGGGGTAGCGCGAGGATAGGAGGGAAGTGGTGAGCCACGAGGATTTCATCATGCAAACGGGCGGAGAAGTTTCATCAGCGCCTGTGCGCTGGGACTCCCGAACTGGGAGGGAATGCCTGGCTCCCGGCGGCAGCCCAAGGTTGGCCCCCACCAGTGCCAGCTCAGCTTCCTCTTCCTCATCTACTCTCAGAAAGGTCACACGGTACTCCCTCCCTTCGGACAGAGGAACGTGTTCCTCTGCACAGCCCTGCTGGCCGCGCCAGGCCCCTCCGTGGGGAATGCCACGCGCGTAAATACGGAATATCCACAGGTGCCTGTGGAGCGCTGCTGAAGTAAGGAACCTCCAAAGGGAAGGTGTACAACGCAAAACTAAGGGTGCCTCGGGAAGAAAGAGGGGTTCTGCAAGAAGCATTTCTTCCAACAGAAAGCACTTTTGCTTTATAACTCCAGCCCAGGCCTTTCCTTGCTCCGGGGACCACCCTATCCCTTCTCAAAATTGCTTCTGATACCTACAAGAACCAACACCTCTTGGCATATGGCAGTCCTGCTATCGTGCGTGTCAGTGTTTGGGGGAGACTCCGCGATCTCTCGCAGGAGGAAACTAATGGGGCAGTTTGCAGCCGAGGCTCTGAACCATGCGCCCTGAGCCCAGAAGGCAGAACAACTCCTTGATCCCCCCGTCTCCCCAACGCCTCTTATCGGTTCTTTCTGGTCACGGCGCCCTCGAGTGTGGGCACAGGGTCCAGTCCTTGATCTCGTAGGCCTCCCTCTCGGTCCACCCGGGCCCGCACGCGACGCCCCCAACCCGCGCCTACCTCCCGGGGTGGTACTGAAGAGCGTGCCGCCGGGGGTGGTGCTGTAGTCCCCTGGTGGTAGCTGCACGCCGTCGCCGAGGACCACCCGACGAGTGGCAGGGATGGCCCGGCTTGGGGTCTGGCTGCAGCTGCTGCCCCCGGACATGGTCTCCCGCGCGCAGCACCGCACCGGTCCCGCAGCCCTCCCGCTCCTCCCACCTCGCCCAGCTCCGCTGCGGCTCCGCAGGCCCCAGACCGCCCCTTCCGCCTCGGCCTCCACGCCCCCTGGGAGGTGTAGTTCGCGCAGCTCCGCCCCACCCAGCTCAAAGCCGCCCCTTCCACGTGGGTTTCCCTAGAGCTTCAGACCTGGGTCTCCGCCCACGGCGCAGTCTGCTTCTGGGGCTCTGGCTGCTTGCCCACTGCCCGGGTTTGCCTAGGTTGATCGCTTGTGGGTTGCGGGGAGGAGCTGCCTTTAGCGCTGTGCGGGGATATTAAGACTTCTGGCTGAAGGTGATCCTCAGCCCTCGCTGTTCAGTGCCTTAGTTTCTCAGATGACAAAGTGGGGATTGACAGCACCTTCACCCCTCTTACCTTTCTTCAATATTCACGATGTGGCCAGCGTTGAAGAAAAGACAGAAAAAAAAATGCACGTTCCTGGCCTTTAAAGGGGTGTGGGAGCGCACGCCTGTAATCCCAGAGACTAGGGAGACTAACTGAAGCAGAAGGAAGGCAAGTTCGAGGCCAGCCTTAGCTGTTTAGCGAGATCCTGTCTCAAGAGATAAAACACCCCTGCGTTAAATCTCTGGTTTAAAAGAAAAAGTAGAGGGCTGGAGCGGTGGCTTGGTGGTTACAGCGCTTGCCCGGCATGCGCGAGTACGCAAGTTTGAACCACAGCAGCACGTACACAACGAAGTCTTGAAGCAACAAGGCCACATGAAGAGCTAAGTAAAATTGATTCATCTCCCCCACCCCCGCCACTGTCCCTCTCTCTTTAAAAAAAAATAAAATAAAAAAAGTGGAAATGGTGAACAAGCCAATCAGCTGGATGCTAGGGGCTGAATTTATTTAAATTTATTTTTAGAATTAGGAATTAAACCCAGGGTGCTTTACCACTGAATTACATCCCCAACCTTTTTTATGTTTTATCTTATTTTTATTTTTTAAGAAAGAGAGGGGCTGGAGCCATGGCTCCGTGGTTACAGTGCTTGCCAGACATGCGCAAGGACACAGGTTCAAACCCCAGCACCACATGCAGAAAGCAGTGTCGGAGCAACGAAAACTAAATAAAAGCATGTGAAAACTAAAAATTAATTCTCTAAAAAAAAAAAGAAAAGAAAAGAAAGAGAGGGACAGTGAAAGAGAGAGAGATAGAGAATCCCCTTTAGTTTTTCATGTGAATTTTGTTGCTTCAACACGTTGCTGTGTACAGGGTGCTGGGATTTGAACTTACATCCTTGCACATGCCTGGCAAGTGCCTGTAAACACTGAGCCACGGCTCCAGCCCCCTTTTTTATATTTTTAGACAGGTCTCCCTAAATTGCTGAGGCTGTCCTGGAACTTGAGATCCTCCAGCCTCAGCCTCCCGAGTTGCTGGGATTATAGGCATGTGCTGCAGCTCTGGGCTTGGATGTTAAATTTAGTGCTGAGGTGACAGTTGTGCTGGGGGAAGAGTTGGTCAAAGGGGGCTGGAGCTGTGGCTCAGCAGTTATGGCGCTTGCCTGGCATGTGCAAGGATGCAGGTTTGAGTCTCTGTTTGATTATCTCTTTCTCTCTCTCACTGTCCTTATCTCTCTTTTTTAAAAAAAAAAAAAAGGTGGTGGGGGGAGAGTGAGTTGGTCAGAGAAGTTTTCCAGCAGGGGCTGGGGATGTAATTCAGTGGTAGAATGCTTGCCTAGCTAGCATGAGCCCCCAGGTTCAACCCCTAAAATCACCCCCAAACAAATGTACATCATGTGGCCTCCTCTTTAAGAGCATTAGGAGGAGGATGAACAATTTTAAAGGGGAAATTGGGGTCAGATTATGTAAGGGTCTTTCAAATCATGCCATGGATAGGAGATATGTCTTTTTTTTTTTTTTTTCCAGGGCTGAGGACCGAACTCAGGGCCTTGCACGTTCTAGGCAAGCGCTCTGCCACTGAGTTAAATCCCCAAACCCGAGAGATATGTCTCTTAAGCAGGGAAATGACATGATTAAAGTTGCCTTTTAGAAAGACAACTAGTGACTGTTGAGTGTACAAGTAGACTGAAAGATGGCCAGGCCTAGGGTAAGAAGACCAGTTGAGTTGGGTCTCACTCCTAAGCTGTATGCTAGGCCTGCAAAATCTAATTTAGTAGTTACTGCCCACAGGGGTGTGTTGAGCACTTGGTGTAGCTTGTCCATATTGAGGTGTGCTACAGGTGTGAAATACACCCCAGCTTTCAATGACTTAGTATGAAAAAAAAGAAATATCTCAGTAATTCATTTTTATATTGATTGCATGTTCAAACAATATTCTGAGGATTTGGGGTTATGCATAACATGTTATTAAAATTAGCACACTTGTAATTCCACTACCCAGGAGGCTAAAACAGGAGGATTGCTTGAGCCTAGGAGTTCAAAACCAGCCACAGCATAGTGAGACCTTGTCTCAAAACAAACAATAAAAATTAATTCTACTTATTTTTTTCAGTACTGGAGGTTGAATCCAGAGCTTCCTGCATGTTAGGCAGGTGGTTTGCCACTGAGCTACATCCCCAGCCCCTTTTTAAAATTTTATTTTGAACTTTTAATCCCCTGACTCTGCCTCCCACAGAGTTCTGTGGCCTATTTTTTACTTTTTAAAATAGAACCACTAGGCAGGGGTGGTGGTGCACGCCTGTAATCCCAGCCACACTGGAGGCTGAGGAAGGAGGATTGCAAGTTCAAGGACAGCCTCAGCAACTTTGTGAGGCCATAAGTAACTTGAGAAGACAGTGTCTCAAAAAAAAAAAAATAAAAAGGGCTGGGGATATGGCTTAGTGGTTGAGCACCCCTGGGTTCAATCTCCAGTACCAAAAATAAATAAATAAATAAAAATAGGACCACTAGAAATTTTTATGTTTGTGGTTGGTATTATATTTCTGTTGGACACTTCTTTAGAATAAGATTGTGCAAAAGCAATCCTAAAGTTCTGAGCCTTCCTCCCTGCTGGGGGGTTTGAATGACTGGTGTCCTAGAAAACGATAGAGTTACCAGATTTTAGTTCTGGCAGGTACTTCATAGGTCATTCAGGACAATATTCATCCCCACCCCATTTTATGAAATACAAACAGCAGAAAAATGAAGCCCAAAGAGGAATGGGGATTTGACCAAAATCAGATAGCTCTTAACTCAAGGAGTACTAGGAGTGTGACCCTTCCCATCCAGGCAGCCCTTTTCTCACAACAACCAGACTTAGACTATAGAGGACTGAGAAGGGGGAGTCTGAGGCTGCAGAGGAGCCAGAGTTGGGACTAGACTTGGGTCCCCTGTTGGCCCCCCACCTGAAGCCAGCTTGGCCAGCACAAAAAGATAGGATCCCAAGGACCGGGTACTGCAGGCTGCTATACGACAAAAGTTCGGATTTGCTAGGACCCAGGTTGGGTTGAGGGGTGTGGTGCTAGCCTGAGCTGCCACTAAGTATCTGTGTCGTTTTAGGTAAGTCTTTTTGCCTTTCTGGGGCATAGTTTCATTGATCGTCTTATCAGACAAAGGGGGTCAATTAAGATCTCTGAGCATGGAGACATGCATATTTTATTTATTCTTTTTATTTTTAAGAGAGAGGGACAGTGAGAGAGAGAGAGAGGAAAGGGTGAGAGAGAGAAACAGAGAGAACCAATTTTATTTAGTTTTTCATGTGGCTTTCGTTGCTCCGACCCTTCCCTGCGTATGTGGGTGCTGGGGTTTGAACTCGTGTACTTGCACATGCCGGCCAAGCGCTGTAACCACCAAGCCACTACTCCAACCCCTATTTTTTTTTAAATTTTTTTTAAAGAGAGAAAGAGACAGTGAAAGAGAGAGAGAAAGAGAGAATCAGAATCAATCTTATTTTTAATTTTTCACATGGCTTTGGTTGCTCAGACTCTTCATTCTGGGTTTGAACCCTCGTCCTTGCGCCTGCCAAGCAAGTGCGGTAACCACTGAGCCACTGCTTCAGCCCCCATGCCTCTGGGATTATAAGTGAGCGCCACCATGCCCAGCTATATTTCACATTTTTTTGAAAGAGAGAAGCAACTTTATTTAGTTTTTCACATGGCCTTAGTTGCTCCAACACTTAGTTGTGTACGTAGTGCTGGGGTTTGAACCCAGGTCCTCGTGCTGGCCAGGCAAGCGCCGAAACCACTGAGCCACCGCTCCAGCCCCCTATGCTTCACATTTTTAGCATTATATTATATATTTTTAACAAACTACCCACTGAATTCTGTGTCCTGCCTAGCCATTTCACCTATGCCGATTTCTACCTGTTTTCTGAGCAGGGATTCATTTATATCAAATCTTGTAATTGAGTATAAAGGGAAATAGGTATTTCCTGCCTTTTGCCTCACTTTACCTGTCTTTTTAAAAAAAAAAAAACTTTGCTTGCTCTCAGAACTTCTAAAGAGGGAAATTTTGAAAAAAAATTTCTTCTATCTTCCTTCAAAGCTGACTTCAAATAAAGCCTATTTTCTTACCAATTTGACACCTGATTTTTTTTTTTTTAAGATAGAGGGACAGTGAGAGAGAGAGAGAGGAAGAGTCAATTTTATTTAGTTTGTGACCTGGCTTTCATTGATCTGACACTTAGTTGTGTATGTGGTGCTGGTGTACAAACCCACGTCCTCCTGCTTGCTGGGTGTAAGAAAAGAATCGAATAAACAGGCTGGAGCGGTGGCTCGGTGGTTACTGCGCTTGCAGGGCATAAGTCAGGACACAGGTTCAAACCCCAGCACCCATGTACACAACTAAGTGTCGAAGCGACGAAAGCCATGTGAAAAACTCAACAAAAATTGATTCTCTCTGTCTCTCTCTTTCTCTCACTGTCCTTCTCTCTCTAAAAAAAAAAAAAGTTATTAAAAAAAAAGAAGCGAAAAGTGAATAAAGGAAAAGAGAGAGGAGAGAGGAGGCTCAACAGTAACACAGGCTTATTCAGGAGAAACCTGAAGAGGGGGGGACCCCCTGTCCACTTACAGACTGGGGGTAAGTAGAGCGGGTGTGAAGGAAAAAATGATTGTGCTGTTGCTGCTAGAGAGTTGTCAGGGAAGGATTCTTTCTAATGGTGATGGCATGTTTAGAGTTTCTCGGAGATGGTGGAGTATGCAGGTGGTTTGGGGTTTAGGATTAGGTGGGTCAGGGCCTTAGGGATAGGTGGGTCTTTTTCTAAGATGCAGGAAATGTTTCAAAATGGCATTGCCTGAGTCAGATTCTACCTAGTACCAGGTAAGCGCCCAACTCCTGAGCCATCGTTCCAGCCCCTCCTGATATTTTTTTTGTAAGGCGAGAAAGAAAAACAAAGAGTATTAATTTTATTTTTTCATCTAGTTTTTGTTTTTCTGACACTCAGTTGTGTATGTGGTGCTGGGGATTGAACCTAGGTCCTGATGCATGCCAGGCAAGTGCTCCACCGCTGAGCCACCTCTCTAGCCCACTGGCTCCTAATATTTGTAGAGCAGTGAGTGGGATGGTTTAGCCTCTTCCCTCAGTCCCACAAGACTGCGTCCCTCAAATTCAGATGCCACTTGCAAGCACAAATTGTCAACTATCTGACCAACATTATAAATTGGGGTTCCAATAACCCCACTCCTTGAGTTCCACTAATTGTAGAGCTCGGGAAACACTTATGTTCACTGAGGGTATTGCAAAATATAGAGTTGAAGAGATGCACAGGGCAAGGCATGGGAGAAGAGGCCTGGCACTTCTGTGCCTTTTCTGGGCACCCACAACTGTTCAGCTGGAAACCTCTTCCCACCTCTGCCATTTTGTTGTTGTTGTTGTTTTAACTTTTTTTTTAGAGAGAAGGACAGTGAGAGAGAGACAGACAGAATCAATTTTTATTTAGTTTTTCACATGGCTTTCATTGCTCTGACACTTAGGTGTGTATGTGGGTGCTGGGGTTTGAACCCGTGTACTTGTGCATGGTGGGCAAGCACTATAACCACCAAGCCACCATTCCAGCCCACCCCCCCCTTTTTTTTTTTTTAAGGAAGAGGGACAGTGAGAGAGAGAGAAACAACTTTATTTAGTCTTTCATGTGGCTTTGTTGCTACAACACTCAGTTGTGTACGTGGTGCTGGGGTTCGAACTCGGGTCCTTGCGCATGCTAGGCAAGCTGAGCCACCGCTCCAGCCCCTTGTTGTTTTGTTACTGGGGATTGAACCCAGGACCTCATGCATGCTAGGCAATACTCTACCCCCGAGCCACATCCCCAGCCCCTCCCAGTCCTTTTGATTTTTTATTTTGAGACAAAGTCTCTCTAAATTGCTTATGGCCTGGCTAAATTGCTGAGGCTGGCCTTGAAATTGCAATCCTGCTGTCTCAGCCTCCTGAGTCACTGGGATTATAGGTGTGTGCCAAGGCACCCAGCTGGTCCTTTTGGGTCTTTATTGATGTTTCATTAAATATTCATGATCGATTACAACATTGGCCATTGATACTCAGCTTAACCTTCTAACTTCCTGGAGGGCACAGGGTGGGGATGAAAATCCCACCCCTCTATCAAGACTTGGTCTTTCTGGTGGCCAACTCCCATCCCAAAGCTATCTAGGGATCCCTAGCCACCAGTCTGCACATTAACATAGAAAAACACGCACTTATCATTCTATAGATTCCAAGGGTTTAAAGAACTGTGTGTCTAGAAACAGGACAAAGACCAAATCTGTACTTTATGGTGTCACAGAGCAGCAGCTCCTGCGAGCGGGGACCAAGTGTTTACCACTCATTCTCAAAGCACCTACCTTAAAAGAGGCTTCCTCCAAAAGCTATACTTATTTGTTTTTTTCAGTATTAAAAATAATTTGGTTGGGGCTGGAGTTGGTGGCTTGGCCGTTATGGTGCTTGCCCGGTATGCGCGAGTACACGGGTTCAAACCCCAGCACCCACATACACAACTAAGTGTCAGAGCAACGAAAGCCATGTGAAAAACTCAATAAAAATTGATTCTGTCTCTCTGTCACTGTCCTTCTCTTTTTAAAAAAATAAAATAAAGGGCTGGAGATGTGGCTCAGTGGTTTCGGCGCTTGCCTGGCAAGCATGAGGACCCGGGTTCAAACCCCAGCACCACGTACACAACTAAGTGTTGGAGCAGCTAAGGCCATGTGAAAAACTAAATAAAGTTGTTTATCTCTTTCTGTCTCTCTCATTGTCCCTCTTTCTTAAAAAAATAAAATAAAATAATTTGGTGTAG
>PVKS010042392.1:0-15463 GCA_004027875.1 Aplodontia rufa
CATTGGGAGCTGGGGGCTTCTAGGGGCGGGGCACACTGGGAGCTGGGGGGCTGCCGGGAGCGCGGGGCCTGCTGGGAGCTCGGAGCTGGCTGGAACGCGGGGCCTCCTTGGGAGCGCAGAGCTGACGGAGCGGCCCCTCACAGGGAGCAGGAAGGTGCTGAGGGAGGCTGGGGTTTGCAGGCAGAGAGGTCCCTGAGAGGCGGCCTGGAGTGCTCTGCTGCACGGGGTGAGGGAGTGGAGGGCTGGGGCCGGGTGGGGGCGCTGTGGGGACGCTACACTTCTAGAAGCGTCTCACCAGCTTCTTCCGCGCCCCAGAGCCGCGGGTGGGAACAGGCGACCTGAGCAGGTCCTCCAGCCGCCCCGCAGGAAAGGCTCCCTGGGAAAGGCTCTGCTCCGTCCGCGCCACGGTTCCGGTGTTCAGGGCGGGAGGCTGGGGCAAGAGGATTGGGAGTTCAAGGCCAGCCTCAGCAACTTAGTGACACCCTGTCTCAACAAATTAATAAGGGCTGTGGCTCCGTGGTTAGGTGCCCCTGGGTGCAGTCCCTGGTACAGAAAACACAACGGCGGGACCCCGTTTAAAACGTATTTAAGCTGGATAAGCCCTAGGGGACATTTCCCCGAGTCCCACTGCGACAGACGAGCGGGCGGAGCCGGCTGCCGTCCAGGGCAGTTCCGGTGCTGGGCACCGCGAGGGAGCTGTGCCCAGCCCGCGGGCCGCAGGCGGACCCCAAGCCCCGCTGCCCGGCGTTTCCCACCGTGACGGGCGAAGCCGGTCGCTCTTCAGGTTTCCGCGCTTCAAAGACCTGCCGTGTGAATCAGCTGCACAATGAAAGTTTTAAAGCCAGACAATTTAGTGGAAAAGAAAATCATGTAACAATTTAAAGATCTGAAGTCTTTTCTTTCACATAAAGTGAAATATAATATATTCCTCAACCTTGAAGTGCTTTAGAGATAATCTAAAACAGCAGAGGACTTGGCTATATATTCTGATTTTTAAATCATTATATTGTCAGAAAAATGATTTTGATTTCCTAAAAACAAAATGAAAGTTAAGAATAGCCAGGAAGTGTAGAAGGAATTCATTAAATTAAAAATATGGTAGAAGCATAACAAGAACCTAGAGCAAAGTAGGCATTTAATATATTTGTATTCAAGGTATTCAGTTTGTAGTACAGAACTGCAGGTTTAAAACTCTGGGTTATCTTTTGGCATGATGAAAGTGTTCCAAATGCATTGCACTGCTAGTTGCACAACTCTGATGATAGTAAAACACACTGAATTGTGCACTTTAAGTGGGTGAATTGTTCTGTTTGAATTATATCTTAATAGAACATGTAGCAAAAATAATTCAGAAAAGACAGAACATGTCAAACGTAAAATGTCAGTGATATACAACTGCTAAATTTTGCTGACTAATTATCTTATTCTAACATGACATCAAACGTGCTGAGTTGCTATTGAAACCATGTTGATGAACTACACATAGCATACTATCTTTTTTTGCTGTTTGTTTATAAAGGTCAGATTGCAGAGATACACAGTCAACAGGAAAATATGAGTGAATCTAGGCAGCAGTCACTGTTCTTCGCCACACTTCCAGATTTGAATAAACTCTGTGCTGTTCGGATAACATTGAGTACCCGAATGGCAGATAGTGAGATTAGAAGTATGCAAATGAAGATGTGCAGGTAAAAAATACATCATCTAAAAAAGTTTTAAATCATATAGAAGCCATTCTAGAATTTGTATCCTTTAAAGCCAATATTCTCTATGTATATAATTTTAAAGTAAATGAATTCAATTGTGACAGGGTATATGGGATTACACTTAAAGAAGAACTCAAAATACTCAAGATGTAATATACTGTTGAGTTGTTATATTTGTGATCAGTTATGTGCTTTTTAAAAATCTCTGAAATTCATGAATTAAACTCCCCAAAGCTCAGAGATACTAATTAATACATATTACATTTGATATTTTTATGTTTATATATTTTTATAAATATTATATATCATGTCAAATGTATAAGATATACATCTTATATGATATATGTAATATATAACATACAATAAATATTTATAATAATCTTTACAGAGTACTTAAAGGTACTACAAGCAGATTAGAAAAATTTATTAATTTTCAAGTCAATAATTTATTAATTTTTAAGACACTGAAGAGTATTTCTCTACGAATTGTCTTAAAATATCTGACCCAGGGGACTGGAGCAGTGGTGGCTCAGCATTTACAGCACTTGCCTGGTATGCCTGTGAATGTGGGTTCAAACCCAGCACCACATATACAACTCAGTGTTGGAGAAACAAAAACTAGATAAGAAACTAAATAAGATTGATTCTCCCTTTCTCTTTCACTGTCCCTCTCTCTTAGAGAAAGAAAGAAAGGAACATCTAACTCAGGATAGTCTTTGAAAAACAAATCAGTTGAAGACTAAAATATGATCCATGGTAATTGAGGTATTAGTTTGCCAAGATTCTATCTTTAGGCACTGGAGGTGTGGCTCAGCAGTTGGGGCACTTGCCTGGAAAGTGTGACGACCAGGGTTCAAGACTCAGTGCCACATATACAATTAAGTGTCAGAGAAACAAAGGCCAGACAGAAAAATAAGTAAAATTAATTTTTATCTTTCTCTCTCCCTTTCTCTTAAAAAAATTTTTATCTTTAAACGAATTTCTTGGAAAAGAACAAATGCCTATAAGATTTCTAGGGGCAAAAAGTGAGAAATACACTATTGATGTGTCCTCCACTTCTCATTTACAAGATTTTACTCCCCATAGTATGTTTTCCTACCCAAGTGCATCAGGAAGCCTATAAACTTCGAACTTAGGTGTAATTTGATGATGGATATTAAGGACATAACTGTGACCCCTTTGGGAAATAGGTAGAAAAGTGACATTTTATTCTGTTTGCCCTTGAATTGAAGATAGCTATGCCCATGGATGGGACTGTATTAACTTATCCTCCAGTAACTATCAGCCTGTAACAGCAAGCATAGACATGGCTGTGTCCAACAACACAGGCCTTGTACCTGTTTCATATGGGTTCCAACAAATATGAAGCCACCAGAAATAGGTTGGCCCATCTTCTATTTTGAGGTAACCCCATACACATACTCACGGTCATCTAAATTTGTTGTTTTTTTTTTTTTTCCTGATTAGTAATGTTGAACTTTTTCAAATTTCCATCTGTATTCCATTTTGCATGTTCTTTCCTATGGCCATTGAAATAGGATTACTGATAGTATTTTGAATTGTAATAGTTTTGTTGTAAGGCCATTTTTTTTTCCTGATGAAAACTAAAGTAAGCCCACTACCCACTTTTTTCTGGCATGGGAATAATTTCATTTTTGAAGGAAAATAATCTAATAGTTTTAATTTGGGATTAATTGCTAACATCACTTATAGGTGAATACCTAAACTCTTACATCAGTGAGTCCAGTGGCCCCTACCCACAGTTGCTTTTGTTGTTGTTGTTCAAAGAGAGGAAAATAGAAGAAATGGAATTTTGAAAGAGGAATTTAGGTTTACATATTAAAGAGGTTGTGTAACTCAAATTCAGGGACAGATTCTCAAATTAACATCAGCATGTAAAACTTTATAATTCTCTTAATTTCAGATATTGACTGAGTCCCTACTATATTCAAGGTATTATGTTACTTGTGGGAAGGGATACAGAAGACTATGATACATTCCTTTTCAAAAAGAAATCTCAAATATTAACTAAGTAGATTTTCTGAATGTTCCAATAAAGTAAAAGCAGTGAGAAAGTTCACTTTGAAATTAATACATTTCTTATCCACAGGCAGTTGCTGTTTTTGTATGAAGACACTCTTACATCACCTGTGCCTGGAATACTAAACCAAATTTGGGTGGTGATGGCGGTTGGTATTATCAGTTACTGGGAACAAAGTTGATAATAATTTAATTATCATAGCTAAAATTGAAGATGATTTGTAAAGATTAATTACTTTTTGTTGTAGTTTGTTCACACCATTTATAAACTAGCTTTGGTATATTTGATGTTTAAAATCCATTTTTGTGATTCTAATTTAGAATTAATTTTCTCTGTCACACATGCTAAAATAAACACTTGATGAATAAAACATTTATTGCATGCTTTTAAATATAGCATAGGCTTAATACTTTTTATCATATTAGTTATACTTAATATAAAGTAGTTTTTGTTTCCATAAATCAACTATTTTTAAACAACTCAGATTAACATTTCTTTTACTTTAGAAATCTAAATTTTTTACTTTAGAAATTTAAATTTTTGTGTCAGTTCATTTTTTTCTTAGAGCATTATAATAATATATAATAGTGGAATTCAGTTTGACATATTCATACATGCATATAACATGATTTGGTCAGTTTAATTCCCTAGTACTACCCTTACCCTTCTCTCCTCCCTCTCCCTGTCTTCTTTCCTCTGTTTTACTGGTATCCCTTCTATTTTCATGAGATTTTTCACACCATATTTTTTCACTTTTGCTCTCTACCTTTCATATATGATAGAAAACATATGACCATGACCTTCTGAGTCCTAATTATTTTGCTTAACAGTGCTAATAGGTTCCATCTATTTTCCACCTGGCAGAGTTTCATTCTTCTCTATGACTGAATGAAATTCCATTGTGCATATATGCCAGATTTTCTTTATCGATTTATCTTTTGATGAATACTTATGCTGTTTTCATAATTTGGCTATTATGAAGTGTGCTGCTAAACACATGAGTATGCATGTAGTGTTATAATAAGAGGACTTTATTTTTATATGAATACCAAAAACATATGGAATGTATCATGAATTTGGGTGTCATCCTTATAGAGGAGCTATGCTAATCTTTGTATTGTTCCAATTTTAGTATATGTGCTGCAGAAATAATCACTAAATTTTTTTTATCTTTAGGAAAATTAGAACTAGGTATAAGGATTATTGGCATTGAGGAAGGCACCAAAATGCAAGCCAAAGGCATGCATAACCTTTTCAGCAAAATAGTTTTAGAAAATTTTCCAAACCTTAGATTTGTAATGGAAATCCACAGGAGGCATTCAGAACCTGAAATGGATAACATCAAAAAAGGTCTTCTTGAAAAGATTAGAACTCAGATTAAGAGGATTGTAATTAAAATGTCTAATAGGCAGGAAAAAGGAGAGAGCATTAAAAACCTTAAGAAAAACAATAGCAGGTCACATTTAGAGGAAAGCCAATCAGAGTGACTGCTGATGTCTCAGTGCAGCCTCTAAAACTCAGGAGGATTTGGAATAATATATACCAGGCCCTGAAAGAAAATAATTGCCAACCAAAATTACTATATCCAGCAGAGTCATTCTTCAGAATTAAAGAAGAAATTAAAAGATACAAGATAAGCCAAAACTAAAAGAATGAGTACTAAGTCAGCATTATAGGACATAGTTAAAGAAATGTTACATGCAGATGAAATTGGAAACAAATTTCAGAGATAGTTATTGGATGAATCTAATTAGGAGAGAAGTCAAGTAAAAAAGTATCAAGACTGAATTAATAGAAATGAATAAAAATTGAAGAAATAAAGAAGAATCAAGACTGAATTAAGCATGCAAAATAATTCAAAATGGCAGGAAATAATCATCTCCCTATAATAACACTGAATGTAAATAGTTTCAAATCTCCAGTTAAAAACAGCCTGACAGAGTGGAATAAAAAATAAGATTCAATTATATGTTGTTTATAAGAGACTCACCTTACAGGCAGAGACATCCACAAGCTGAAGGAAAAAGATGTGCCTTGAAAATACAGACTGCTAGCAAATATAAGTAGCTACTTTCAACAAAACAGACTTCAGGTCAAAATCAGAAGAGACAAAGAAGGTCACTTCATACTAGTACAGGGAACTATCCAACAAGAAGATATAATGATTATAAATATTTAGGCCCCAAACATTTGGTACACCTACTTACATAAAGTAAACTCTACTTGACATAAAGACTCAGACTCCAATACAATAGTACTGGATGCTTTAAAAACACTTCACTCACCAACAGGTAGGTCTTCCAGATGTAAATAAAAGACCCAAAACTCTTAAGAATTAAAAATTCTGTTAGTAAAAAGGATCTAACAGAAATCTATAGAATATTTCATCCTTCAAGGACTGATTTCACTCTCTTCTCAGCTGTTCATGGGGCTTTCTCCAAGATAGACCAGATTTTAGGACAAAAAGGAAGACAGCAAATACAGAAAAATCAAGATAATTCTTCGCATCTTATCAAATAATGTAGTGAGGTGAATTAGAGATAAATTGCATTAAAAATCTTAATTTATGGAATTTAATAATGCACCTTTGACTGAGGAATGAATCATAGAATAAATCAGGGAAAAAAGAGTCTTAGAAACAAATGAGAACAGAGATACAACATATCAGAATCTCTGGGACGTTATGAATGCAGTCCTAAAGAAAGGCTAATAGTTTTGAACACCTACATTAAAAGGAGGAGGAAGAGGAGGAGGAGGAGAAAGAACAGATCCCAATAAACAATCATGTTATATATCAAGATCCTAAAAAAGCAACAATGCACTAATTATAATAACAGAAGACAGGAAATAATACCAGAGCCAAAATTAATAAAACAGAGAACAAAAAATACAGGATAAGGATCAATGCAAGCAAGAGTTGTTTCTTTGAAAAGATAAATAAAGTTGATAGACCCTTAGCCAAACTACCCAAAAGTATGAGAGAGAAAACCCAAATCAAAATTAAAGATGAAAAAGGAGATATAAAGTCATGAAATTATGAGCATCATTATAGAATATTTTGAAACCTTATTTTATAATAATCTAAATATAGACAATCCTAAACAGACCAGTAACAAGGAATGAGATTGAAGCAATAATAAAAAGCCTTTCAACATTCAGGACCAGATGGATTCTCAGTTGAGTTCTACTAGACTTTAAAAGAAGAAATAATGCCAATCCTCCTCAAATTATTCCATGAAATAGAAAATGAAGGAACACTCCCAAATTAATTGTATAAAGTCAGTATAACTCTGATAGCAAAATCAGATAGGAAGACATCAAGGAAAGAAAACTACAGTCCAATACACTGATGAACACTGATGCAAAAATCCTTAATAAAATACTTGCAATTTGCATTCAAAAACATGATAAGAAAATTATAAATTGTGATCAAGTTGTTTGGATCCCAGGGATGAAAGATTAGTTCAACAAACATACACAAAGAAATAAATGTAATTTACCACTTAAATAAAATTAAGGGCAAAATTCACATGATCATTTCAACAGATGCAGAAAAAAGCCTTCCAACAAAATTTAGTGCCCATTCATTTAAAAAACACTGAACAGAGATAGAAAGAATTTATGTCAACATCATAAATTCTATATATGACAAGCCCCAAACCAATATCAATCTGAATAGCAACAATAAAAAATTGAAACCATTTTCTTAAAAATAAGGAACAAGACAAGATGTCCACTCCCAACACTCCTATTCAAACTAGTACTTGAAACTCTAGTCAGAGCAATTAGGCAAGAAAAGGAAATTAATGGGATACAACATATAAAGAAGCCAGACACAGTAGTGAACAACTGAATTCCCAGTGACTTAGAAAGCTGAGCAAGGAGAATAACAAGTTCCAGACCAGACTCAGTAACTTAATAAGACACTTAGAAACTTAGTAAGATCCTGTCCCAAAATGAGAGGGGGAAAAAAAAAGCTTTTTAAAAGGACTGTGGATGTAGCACAACAGTAGAGAACCCCTGGGTTCAATTCCCAGTACCAAATACAAAAAGAATTCAAATTATCTCTGTTTGCTAATGGAATTATCCTATATTTTAGAGATCCCCAAAACTCCAGCAGAATAATTTTAGAGCTAATAAACAAATTCAACAAAGTAGCAGAATACAAGATCAACACACCAAACTCAACAGCTTTTTCATACACCAACAACAAACCTGCTGAGAAAACAGTTAGGAAAACACCTCAATTTGCAATAACTGAGAAAGAGACAGGGTTCCGTGGCTAGGGATTCAAACAATAAGAGTACTAATTCTCAGCAGGGTAGGTGAAAGAGGGAATTTGTTAAATTCAATATGGGCTAGAGTATTTTAGAGACTCCAAAATTTAGGTGCCTTAAACAAAATATAAGAAAGTACATTGGATCCAAACTGGTTGCAGAAGCACTAACAAGTGCACTAACAAGTTCACAACAGGAGGAGGGTAGCAGAGAGAAACAATGGACAGATTTGGCATGGAAAAACCTATAAGTCAGAAAAGCATCAGCCTTGACTCAGCTGATCCAGAGTCTGCACAGCAAACTGGTGTTTGAAAAGTTCTTTATATTTCTCAACTGGCAAACAGAGCTAAGATCGGAGCCTGTTGAGGATGCCACACTGCAGCTTGCTGCTATGGAAACCCAGGCGATCACAGCAAAGAACCTGCCATATGGGCCAGGGTATACCTAATATAACATGAGTGAAATAGGCACAAAGAATATTGTACCCAGAGAGATTCAGGTCAGAATAATGAAGGGGAGAGCAACTCACTTTATCTTTGAGTCTAATGACTCATGTGACCAGCCAAAGAGGGTTGGGAAACTGAATAGGTGAGTGTGAATATATTCAGGGACTATTTTGAGAATGCTGTGCTCTTGGGCAGCACAGTGTGTGGAGGATTGATTCACCTGCCCCAGGAGCAGAATTTTTGGGAGGCTCCTGAGATCCAGACTTCCAGTACAGGTTAGCATCTTCCTGACCCTAAGGGTTTATTGATCTAATCTTTCCAGAGCAGATCCCACCCAACAAAGCCCCTAAGGCCTGATTAGACCTAACCCCCAGCTGCTAGAACTTACCTTGTAGAACTCCTTGACATTACCGCGCTGGGAGGGGATCCATCTGGTCTGCAAAAACAAAATTCCAATGGACAGTACTCCAATTACATCCTACTTTTACTGGTGAAAAGGGAATAATCAAAGCTATTTCAAAGAAGTTCAGTTTTATGCCACTCCAACTAACAGCTGGGTGAACAACACAAAAAAAGGAAGGGATTAACAATCTGCAGCACTCCCCCTGCCCACCTTCCCTTCTCCCTCCCTCTCTCATTACATAGCCCAAGAAAAATGGAAAGGAGGACAGTAGGGCCTAGGTAGTGACCATTCATTCTTGTTAACTGTTTTGGCCATCTCCATGGAGATAATGTCTTGATTTTTCATTAAGACTCTCTTTTTATTGTTCTTACTATGTAGATTGACTTGTGGAAAGATATATATCCCTTTATTTCCTTTTTCTCATTTTTGGCCTTTTTTTTAACAATAGTTTTTTTCCCCTGCCTTGTCTTTTGCGGGTTAGGCTTTTGGCTTTGTTTATTTTTGTTTTGTTTTGTTTTATATTTGCTTGTTTCTCTCCTTCCTTCTCATGCTAACAACCAAATTCTCTTCTTGCTCTCTCTCTTCCTTTACTTTGTTTCTTCTTTTTTTCCCTTTCTTTATAATCGCTTGCTACAATTCGTATTCATTCTCTCTGTTCACATTTTGAACATTCTAAACCTTCTACTACCTTTCTGTAATATATTTTTCCTCTTAAAAACCTGTGATTTTATCATCTTTTAGAACTATTTAATTTATGTAACTCATGCCCCTACCATTCATGTTGTTCCAGTTATTAGTGCTATGGATGACTTTGTTTCCACCTGCTGCTTACTTTAATACCAGATCTAGTTCATAGTTATTTATTTCACTGTGAGTAATCACTGTTGTAGACATAATAGTAGGCACTGGACATTTATTTAAAAGTGACAAATTGTTTATTTTGATTGTTACAGTTGTTTATTTCTGCCTTTTCTGTGAGATGCTGGAAATATGTAGGAACAATTGAAGTTCACAGGGTAGACTCTCCTGGTGAATTAAACCCAACCAAAAAAGTACATCTTGTTCCACATGCAAATTAACACACTTAAATTTCAGGTGTCCTTAAGTATAAAGAAGAGAAGACACAAAAACTCAAACTAATGGCTAGACTCCAAGTCTAGGAGTGGACTCTCACGTTCCATTCATAGACATTTACTCCTTCAGAAAAAAACAGAACACAAAGTCTGTTGGTACCTCACCCACAAGGGTTCTCAATTCAGATAATTCTATGACACTTTGTCATAGAATGTAGCCAGCCTTAAATGTTCAGATGGTAATGAAGGGGGAAAAAGTAACCATGACCAGAATATACAAGTATTCTGGGTCAACCTTAGGATCCAAATTTAAGAACCATTGGAAATGAAGAGATAATTGTGAGATGCAGGCTAATTAAATGGATAACCTCTTCCAGGAAATAATAAGAGAAATTTTTCCAAACTTTGAGAATGAGATGGACATTCACACATGGGAAGCTCTCAGAACCTCAAATAGATAAAATCAAAAAAAATTTTCCATGACACATAATTAAGAATGCCTAACATCTAGAACAAGGATAAAATAAAAGCTTCAAGGGCTGAGGGATCAAGTCATATTTAAAGACAAATCAATCAGAATTACTTCTGATTTCTCAGCACAAAAATCGAAAAGTCAGGAGGACTTGGAATGATGCCTTCCAGTTCCTGAAAGAAAATAACTATCAACCAAGATTGATATATACAGCAAAAAGTTATCATTTAGAATCAAAGAAGAAATAAAAGCCTTTCAAGATAAGCAGAAACTAAAAGAATTTGTGACTACAAAGACAATACTACAGAAACTGCTTAAAGTAAAACTCTACAACATAAGAAATAAAAAACAAACTCCAGAGCTCACAATGACAAAATCTCATTTGAAGAGTAACTAAACAAATGAGAAACAGGACCAAATTAAATTTTAGAAATCAGTTAAAATGACAAGAATTAATACATTTCTCTCTATAATAACATTGAATCCAAATTAGTTTCAGGTCTCCAAATAAAGCATGAATGGATTAAAAACAAGACCCAACTATATGTTGTTTGCAAGAAATTCTTCATATAGGCAAAGATAGTCATAAGCTGGAATTGAAATTATGGAAATTGATGTACTGTGAAAATAGAGCCAGAAAGCATGAAGGAATAACTTCTCTCAGATTCAACAAAGCAGACTTCAAGCCAAAATTATTGAAAAGCATCAAAGAAGGGGATTCCATATTGGTAAAGATAACAATCCAACAAGAAGATATAACAATAGTAAACATTTATGCCCCAAACATTGGTGTACTAATTACTTAAAACAGACACTTCTTTTCTTAAAAATTCAATACCAGTACCAAAATACTGAGTGATTTAAACACACATTTCTCACCAGTAGATAGATCATCCAGACATAAATTCAGTAAGTATTCTTTGGACTTGACAAATGTTATAAATCAAATGGACTTAATTGACATCTGGGGAATTATTTCTTCTAATGATAGTCAAATAAACTTTCTTCTCAGCAACTCATGAAACTTTTCCAAAATAGATCATATTTTAGGACACGAAGCAATTCTTAGTAAATACCAAAAAATTATATAATTCCTTGCATCTTATCATATCATAATGGACTGAAAGTAGAAATTTAAAAATCTCTACAGAAACTATATAAACACAGATTGGTTGAACAATACACTTTTGAATGATGGATGAGTGATAGGAGAAATCAGGAGAGAAATTTAAAAGTTCTTAGGATCACATAAGAATTGTAATACAACATACCAGAACGTCTCAGACAGTGAAGGTAGTTGTGAAAGGAAAGTTCATGGCTGTCAGTGCCTACATAAGAGAATTAGAAAAATTCAAATAAAGAACTAATGACAATTATCCTAGAATTATTCAAAGAAATAGAAAGGGATGGAGCACTTTGTTTATTTTATGAAACCAGTATCACAATCATACTAAAAACAGATAAGGACACATTATGGAAAGAAAACCACACACCAATATCTCCTATGAGCTTAGATGCAAAAATCCTTAATAAATGGCAGATTGTATTCAAGAACATATAAGAAGATTGTACATCATCACCAAATTGGTTTTATTCCAGGGATGTAAAGAAAGATGGTTTGACATATGCAGATCAATAAAAGCAACTCATCATATAACTAGAATTAAGGACAAATATCACATAGTCATCTCAGTAGATGCACAGAAGCTCTTTGACAAAGTTCAGCTTCAACCCACGATAGAAGTACTGAAGAAACTAAGGATAGAAGGAACCTACTTCAACATCATAAAGCCTATATACAAATAACCTGAAGCAAAACTTATAGAGAATGGGGAAACCTGAAAGCATTTCCTTTAAAATCTTGAACAATAGGTGATCTCCATTCTCACCACTTCAATTCAATATAGTACTGAAATTCTAGTCACAGCCATTAGGCAAGGAAGGAAATAAATTTTTAAAAACAGGAAATGAAGACATTATCACTGCTTTCTTATGATATGACCTTATACTTAGAAGGTCCAAAGAGTTCCACCAAAAGACTGAAGGAGCTAATATACAAATTTGGCAATACAAAATCAACATACAAAAATTGATAGTTTTCCTAAACACCAACAGTGCATCTGTTGAGAAAGAAATCAGGAAAATATTTGCACTCAAAATGGCCTCCAAAAAAAGAAAAGAAAGAAAGAAAGGAAAAGGAAAACAAAGAAATCCTACAAATAAATCTAACCAAGGCAGTGAAAAGTCTCTACAATGAAAACCATAGAACACTGAAGAAAGAAATGGAATAAGACACAAAAGGATGAAAATACCTTCTGTGTTCTTGGATAGGCAGAATCAATATTGTTAAAAAAAAAAAAGAACCCCAATATACAGTGCAATTCCCATCAAAATGCCAATGTTATTTTTCACATAACTAGAAAAAATAGTTTTGGAATTTGTTTGGAATAATAAAAGACCTACAATACTCAAAACAATTATAAGCCAAAAAAGCAATGCTGATTTCAAACTATATTGCAGAGTTAAAGTAACAAAAAATACGTGGTCATGGTACTGGCATACAAACATACATAGACCATTGGTACAGAATAGAACTTGCAAAACCAAACTTACCTATATAAAGTCATCCTGAGAAAGATGCCAAAAAAAAAATACATTTGAGGGAAAAGACAGCCTTTTTAACAAATGGCTACCATATATAGAAAAATGAGACTAGGCCCTTATCTCTCTCCCTGCATGAAAGTCAACTTAAAATGGATCAGAGACCTAGGAATCAGACCAGAAAACATGCAACTCCTAGAAGAAAATGTATAGCCAATACTTCTGCATATAGCACAAGCACTGACTTTCTCCATAGGACCCCTAAAGCTCAGGAAATAATGTCAAGAATTAATAAATGGGATGGCAACAAATTAAAAAGATTATGCACAGCAAAGGAAACTTTCAAGAATAAGAAGAAAGAATTTAGAGAGTGAGAGAAAATTCTTGCTAGCTACTATTTTGACAGCGGATTAATATGCAGAATATGTAAAGCACTAAAATAAAACTTTACACTAAAAGGCAGGCAAATGAACTCCACAGACACTACTCAAAAGAAGAAATACAAATTGGCAACAAATATATGAAAGATTATTCAACATCTTTGGCAATTAGGGAAATGCAAATCAAAACTTTACTGAGATTTCACCTCATTCCAGCTAAAAGGGCAGTTATCAAGAATACAAACAAGAATAAAAGCTGGAGAGGATGTGGAGGAAAAGGAACACTTTTAAACTGTTTGTGTGATTATGAACTAGTATAATCACTATGGAAATCAGTATAGAGGTTCCTCAAAAGAATAGGAATGGAGATGCCATATGACTCAGGTATGCCCCTCCTCAGTATTTATCCTAAAGAATTAAAAGTTATACTATAGCAAAACATGCATACCTATGTTTATAGCAGCAAAATTCACAATAGTGAAATTATGGGACTAGGTTAGGCGTCCTTCAATGGATAAATGGAGAAAGAAAAGGTGGTATAATAACCCAATGGAATTTTATTCAGTCATAAAGAAAAATGAGTTTATGTGCTTTGCAGGAAAGTTATTGGAACTTGAGAACATTGTGTTAAATGAAATAAGCCAAAATCAGAAAGTCAGTGGTCATATGTTTTCTCTATATGTGGAAGCTAAAGAGGAAAAAGGAAAATTGGGGAGGGGTGATGTCGTGAAAATCAAAAGAATATCTGAAGAGTAGAGGAAAGGTACAAGGGAGTTAGAGGAGGAGAAGGAAAGAGGAAAAAGTGTGGAATAATAGTTGTCAAATGATATTGTTATGTTGTGTGCATGTATGAATATCTAACAACAAATTCCCATATGTACAAGTATAATGTACCAATAAAAATATGGAAAAAGAAAGAAAGGAAGGAAGGACAGACAGACCTATTTTATCACTCCCTCATTAACACTGAATATTACCATCTTTAAATATTTGCCAATCTATTAGGTTAAAAAATTTGTATTACTTTCATTAGTAAGTTAGATCACTTAGGTATTTTGAACTTGAACTTCCATTTATGTCAATTTTCCTCATCTGCGTCTAAGAATTTATTGTATATTAATGAAGGAGTTAGATATTCATATATAAAATTTATTGGTCTTTCCTTTTACGTGACTTCTGGGGTTGTACCACTACCAGAGAATTCCTCACTTTGAGAATGTGCCTGCGGGTCCTAAATCAGGGAGACAAGTACTATCACTATTTCAAGGCATAGAAGCTAACTGGAATGAGAGCCTGACTCTGGGCTCTCTGGTTTATTATGCTTAAAATCTTTAGGTATTTATCATATTATTTAATTATGTATAGTTTATTTCTTTTTTATCAATGTGGATTTTTGTTACAGATACCGTTTTTTAAAGCTGGGAAACTTAATGCCTCTATTGAAACATATGGAGCTAAGGTAAGTTTTTTGGAAGAAGAATAATTCCAGATATTGACATATTGATTGTATATTAACTTTCTTTTGCTAGAGAACAAAAACTACAGTGTATTTCTCATAAGCTATCACTATGCATGTGAAAGAACCCAACAACTTTTTCCAAATAAGTTTGTGTTCATTTGGTACAGAAGGAGAAGGTGAGTCTTATTTTTAGTTGGATACTTATTGCAGGCATTTTATGTAGCATAATCTCATGTACCATAAACTTCTTTTTTAATTTTTTTATTAGGAGTTGTTATTGTACAATCATAAATGCATATAAGTAACAATATGATATACATTTGTTCTTAAAACAGAATTACCCCCACATTGCCCACATCCCAGTCTCTTGATTCTTCTATATTTTGCCTCTACAAGTGATATAAATGTTTAGATTGTGAATTTTCCAGAATTAAATGATTGCATAAGTATTATTTGGATTCTCAGGGGAGTAAGGAGTGTGCCACATTGTTGATTGTCTCCCTAGACGACGACGACGACGACGACTACTTCTTCTTCTGACGACTACTTCTTCTTCTTCTTCTTCTTCTTCTTCTTCTTCTTCTTCTTCTTCTCCTCCTCCTCCT
>PVKS010042393.1:0-15462 GCA_004027875.1 Aplodontia rufa
ATTTCTTTCTCTTGCCTAATTGCTCCAGCTAGGGTCTCAAGAACAATATTGAATAAAAGAGGTGAGAGCGGACATCCTTGTCTTGTTCCCAACTTTAGTGGAAATGCTTTCACCTTTTCTCCATTTAGTATTATACTGGCTGAGGGTTTAGCATATATAGCCTTGACGAATTTCAGAAATGGTCCTTTGAACCCCATCTTTTCTAGAGTTTTGAACATAAAAGGGTGCTGGATTTTATCAAAGGCCTTTTCTGCATCCAATGAGATGATCATATGGTTTTTGTCCTTGATTCTGTTTAAGTGGTGGATTACGTTAATTGTTTTGCATATGTTGAACCAGCCCTGCATTCCAGGGATAAAGCCTACTTGGTCATGATGGATTATTTCCTTAATAAGTTTTTGAATACGGTTTGCTAGTACTTTGTTGAGGATTTTTGCATCTAAGTTCATAAGGGATATTGGTCTGTAGTTTTCTTTTCTTGATGTGTCCTTGTCAGGTTTTGGTATCAGAGTTATGGTTGCTTCATAAAAAGTGGATGGAAGCATTCCCTCCTTTTCAATTTCTTGGAATAGCTTAGTAAGGAGAGGTGTTAGTTCCTCCTCAAAAGTGTGGTAAAAATCAGCAGAGAAGCTGTCTGGTCCTGGGCTTTTCTTCTTTGGTAGACTTTTAATTGCAGACTGAATTTCAGTGTCTGTGATTGGGCCATTTAGGACTTCAATATCCTCCTGATTCAATTTAGGGATGTTGTAAGTGTCTGGAAATTTATCCTTTTCTTCCAAGTTATCAAATTTGGAGGAGTATAGGTTTTCAAAATACATTTTAACATATATTTTAACTCTTTTCAATATAACATATAAATTGAAATCCTGCACTATCTGAAATTACACCGCAACCTCTCTGTAGTATCATCTTTTATCTATGAATGTAAAATTTAAGGTATTTAGATATCACACTACTTGCTCAGAATCATAAAGTGTTAATTATCTGATTAGAAATGTTAAGTATTATGTTTTCCATTCCCCTACATTTAAATTCATTCACCTTGTCCTTGATTAAACACTGATCATGAGAGGAAAAAAAATGTTTTTATGGAGGGCAGAAAGCTCAACAATGCAAACATTTTGAGAGAAATTTCATTTTGTAACCAAGTTTTAGTTCATCAGTTACCTAGAGTATTCAGAATCAAGAACTAAGGCTTATATTCTGCCTGAGTGCTCTATTTCTTTCAATCATTCACCATATGACAGTGCAGACCTTCTCCCTACCCTGGTCATCCTCCTTAAGAGATTTACAGTTTACTGGGATTATTTTCAATTTCAATGCTCAGAACAGAAACCCATTTGATGTGGAGATAATCACTAACAAATACTATGAACTCTGTCTAGGAAAGGATTGAGGCTGGTCCAATGGGACTGCTCTGATTTCTCAATAAATGAGCTCATGATGGTGTCACCTCAAAATCTACCACCTTATATGAGATTCAGGAAATAGTAAATCTAGGACTACAATGCTGAGTATTCCAGGTCTGTCATGGAATCTCTCCTTTAATTTGCAAAGGAGGAAAGTGATAACCAAGACCACAGCCCTTGTTTCATATGTTTTAATGTTTCTGCATCATTTGTGGAAAATTTTTAACATAAAAACAGATTTAATATGTCTGAGATGGAGCTCAAGATTTTGCAGCCTCAATAAGCTCTTAGGTGATACCCATGTCCACAACTCACTTTGAGTATGAATAACAGAGATGATTATTTCTGAATGTGAATCTGAACCCAGAAATTTTAAGTTCAAGGCCTGGGAATTCATAGAGGATGTATAAAATGTGACAGTCCTTTCAGACCCTAAGATTGTTAAACTTCAATCATATCCTTAAAAATAGACTCAAATATTGGACTGGAGCAGTGGTTCAGGTTGGATCACTTGCCTGGCAAGTATGAGGACCTGGGTTGGAACCCCAGCACCACATACACAAGTATCAGAGAAACAAGCCATATGAAAAACTTAAAAAAAAAAAAACAAAAAAACAACTGATTCTTTCTCTCTAATTCTCTATCTCTCCCCTTAAGAAAATTAGACTCAAGTAAAAACCCCTCATTTTATATATAATATTTGGTACTCAAATTTCTGAATGTTTTTTGATCACTGAAAAATGGACCTCTTTTTATTTCCTTTCCTAAGATATTTATCATTGAAGGCAGTGCAGGTCTTTAGAGGTATAGAAATGATAGACATGAAATGTTTCATTAATTTTAAGAAATAATTAATGTTGTATCTAAAAATTTTATATAAAGTTCCAATAGGTGAGCTTTTTATAAATCCATCTACTAACAATTCTCATTTAATATTAAATAATCAAAATGGTAGCATTCCCTAAAAGGCAGGACTTCCCAAAAGGAAGGACATCATCCACCAATTCACAGCCTCAGAATTAGTTTGCTTTGTTTACATCAATATTTATTTATTTTGATCCTCATATGAGTGAAAAATTAAGGGTGAGTTTTAACCTAATTCAGGGAACGTTAAATGCTATTTTAAATTTCAGGTCTCGCAGGTATTTTAGTTTTTCAAGTAGGTATCAACATAATCATGACTAAATAGAGGCTTATGCATTTATCTAATACAAAGAAGGTAACATTTCCCAATGCTTTTCAGATTTAAGCAAACATATGTTTGTTTTGGACAAACCTGGTCATAGCCTGCCTAGGAATTAGGGGAAATGCATTACCTGAGAGGCTTCACAACAAATTGGTTATCAGCTCAGTTGTAGGTATGATTTCTGTTCCTTGGTACACATAACATATATATAATTTCCTTCGCTTGAATGTGAACAAGATGTGTGAACATGATGGAAGATCACTCTTGTGATGAAGTTACATTGCATTCGGAAGAAGTAATTAAGCTCCTAATCAGTTGACTTTCAGGTAATTATAAGATACATAACCTGGAAGGACTGTACCTCATCATGTGAGCTTTATAAAGAGGACAATTACGTGCACAAATGATTTTCTTTAAGATACAATGAATACATATGGGAAAAGGATAGTTTCAACAAGTAATTTTGGGAAAGGCAAAGGGATGAAACTGGAAACTTGCATATATCAAATTTTAAAAGTTACACAAGATGCATTAAATACCTAAATCTAGGGCTTAAAATCATGAAAATTCTAATAGAAAATCTGGACATAATGTTTCAGGGCATCAAATTTTTCAATGATTTCTTGAATACACACCTGAATAATAGGTAGCAAAAGCAAGTATAAACAAAAGGGACTATATTAAACTCAAAATTTTCTGTGCATCAAAGGAAACACAGTAAAAAGGCAGAATGCAAGATAATATTTTAAAATCATACACCTGATAAGAAGTCAATACTCATATAAGGAATTTTTACAACTTAACAGTAACAACAACAAAAACACCATTTTAAAAAATGGGCAAAGGACATGAAAAGAGAGTCCTGAAAAGAAGATATATAAATGTCCCATAAGCATATATAAACATACTCAATAGCCCTAATTTTTTGACAAGTACAAATCAAATCTATAAGGTATTACTTCATAATGATTATGGGTACCACTGTCAAAGAAACAGAAAATAACAGTTTTGGCAAGGATACAAAGAAATGGTAAACATTGTACACATGTGGGGGAGTAAAAATGATGCATCCATTATAGATAACAGTAGGCAGGTTACTCAAAATTAGACTTGTCATATCATTTAACAATTCCAATTCTGAGTATATATCCAAAATAATTCAAAGTAGGGATTTAAAGAAGTATTTGCACATCTATATTTTTTGCAGCTTTGATTAAAATAGCAAAGAGGAGAATCAACCCAAATTTCTGTCAGTAAACAAATGAAGAAAGAAAACATGGTATATATACACAATGGAGTATTCATCCTTAGGACTTTCAGACAGATTACAACCTTAGGGAATCTACAGGACATTCTGCTATGTGAAATAAGCCAGTCATTCAAAAACCAGACAAATACAGTATGATTCCACTTGTATCTAAAGTTAATCAAAATCATAAAAGTATAATTCAGCTTTTATCTAAAGGTAATTAAAATTATAAAACACAGAAAGCAAAGGTAGAGAAGAGTTAGTGTTTAATCAGCGTAGAGTTTGTTTTGCAAGATAAAAAAGGTCTAGAAATCTGCTTCACAGTGGATGCTCAGCTCTCCTGAATTATTTACTTAAAGTAGTCAAGATGGTAAATATAATGTTTTCATTACCATAATAAAAGTTCAAAAAACATCAAATCAAAATCTTTTGTAAATAAATACAAGTCCAGTTTTTAAAAATAAATATATGCAATATAACAACTCTGTGAATATTGTTTTTAGCTGAGCTTAAGGTACTGCTGATCAAAACACTCAATGTATCAAAGATAAAAGGATCAAAAGGAAAATGACATCATACACTTCAGAAAAGTGACACAACGGGATCATTTGGAAAAAATTTAGATACTTTTAAAGTGTAAGTTTATGATATTTCTTTTTTTATAAAGAGGAAGGGACAGTGAGAGATGGGGGGGATAGAGAATCAACTTTATTTAGTTTTTCATGTGACCTTCATTGCTCCAACACTCTGTTGTGTACATGGTACTGGGGTTTGAACTTGGGTCCTTGCGCATGCCAGGCAAACACCATAACTGCTGAGCCACTGACTTCTTCAGCCCTGTGGCAATTCTTTTTGAACACATTTCTTGATGTTAAGAAAGAGCAGCTTAATTCAGTCATTGCAGTTTCAGAATACAATTTTATAATTACCTGCTATTCTCTATGTGAAAAACTCTAGCTCAAATAACAAAATGTAAATTTGCATAGATTTCTGGATTCCTTTATGCACCTAAGTACCACCTTGATTTGCCATCATGACTGATTCATACTTTCCTAATTAGAGAAAGGATAATTTCACTGGCATTTCCAGACAGCATAATTTGTTAATTATATTAAAATTGTTTTAATGTATGTAAGAAGAAGAAAGTGAAATTCAAAATTCGTAGAAGAAACCTACTAGTTGTTAGAAAATCCAAGGCCTGGACATGATTTTTTATTCTGGTCATAACACAAGATAAAGGTTTTAAAGTACTTAGACCATGCTTAATGATAGCTTTTATCACTACCTTTAATTCTCACTTACAAAGATGAGACACTGTGATAATTAAACAAGATAGTGTATAGGTTGAGTATCCCTTATCTGAAATGCTTGAGACCAAGAGTTTCTCAGATTTATGATTATTATTTTTTTAAAGAGAGAAACAACTTTATTTAGTTTTTCACATGGCCTTCATTGCTCCAACACTTAGTTGTGTACCTGGTGCTGGGGTTTGAACCTGGGTCCTCGTGCTTTCCAGGCAAGCGCTGAAACCGCTGAGCCACCACTCCAGCCCCTAGGATTATTTTTAAATTGTAAAATTTGCATATTTATAATAGGATATGGTGGGGAGGTACTCAATACTTAAGGAATTTGTTTGTGTTTTATATATGCCTTATAAAGGTGTTCTCAAGATAATTTTAAACACTCTCTAGTGCACCAACACCTGAGGCCAAATGTGAACTTTTTCATCTGTATGCTCATGGTTCTCAAAGTTTCTGGTTTTGGAGCATCTCCTAATTCAGATTTTCAGATTAAGGTTGTTCAATTCTTCCAAGGGAAAAAAATTAGCAGAATAGAGAAACTCACAAAATGTATGACATCACGACAATTTCAAACTAGTGGGTTTGACCCTGATAAATTATTTCCTTAATGATTTTTAGATTTGGGGATAAATCCCTAAATAGCCAATTTCTGCTTTCCTTTTATGACAATGCTGATAATATATTTGAATTATCCAAAGTAGGAAATAGTTATTACTTTTGTTAAGGAATTGTACTTTTTCATTTTTTTCCCTAAGTCCTAGGATATTTTTTTGAAAAGGAATGAATGCATCTTTATTGCAGTTTGCTTGATTACTCATCTTGATTTGGTATTACATAATATGACAAAATTTTTATTTTGCCTCCACATACCTGTGACAATTTTATTTTCCTTTTAACATTAACATAATCCGCATATATTTATTGCATACAATCTGATATTTTGAACAACATACATACTGTGGAGTTCCTCATCTAAACTAATTAATATGTGTACTACATCTCATACTTTTTTGCAGTGTGAGCATTTAAAATCTCTTAGAAATTTTCAAGTGTGTGACACTATATTATTAATTATAGTCATCCTGCTGTATAATAGAACTCATATATGTACTCTTCCTATTAAACTGAAATTTTGTCCTTGGATCACTCTCCAATTCCAACCAGTCACTAGCAACTGCCATTCTACTCCATGCTTCTATGAATTCAACTTACTTAGATTCCACATGAAAGTGAGGTAGAGTAGCTTTCCCCTGCCAAGCCCTACCACCATGATATTTCTGCCATGGAGCTTTCTTATCATGTACTGAATTTCTGAAACCTAGAGCCAAAACAAACCCTTCCTGTCGGGGGCGGCACCCAGGGCCCACGCCACACAGGCAGCTTTAAGATGGCGGCTGGCAGCTGGCCCAACCAAGTCAGCTGACCTCTTGTTGTTTCTGGTTCTTGTGCTTGCAACATCTGACCACCTAGGGACAACCAATAGGAGCCAACAGCAGAGTTTTCTTCCTCATAGCAACAGCCTATGGATTGGTTCACTTTTACTATATAAGCAGTGTGACTTCCTGAATAAAAAGAAGAGATCTCCACAAGCAACAAGTGTGTACACGTCATTATTGCCACCTCGCTGGTCGAGGGGACAACGACACCTTCCTCCACTAATTTGTTTTGTTATGTATTTTGGTCACAGGGATGAAAAGTTAACTAACACATGAAACCTTTTGTAATTTTCTTTTTACCTAAAGGCAGAAGGATATATTTATAACAATTAAGATTTTCCTAAACAAAATTGACTTTTTCTGTTATATGAAGGAAAAGGGTGAACTTCCATCTCTCATGTAACTTTCTATACAGTTAAAGTCTGTCTAAATAGAAAATATTTTTTTAAATTTTTATTGTTTAGCATGCATATTTTCTTCCTATGTTTCTCCTATTACTTGGATCAATTAAAGGTTTTGCATTTATATTTCTACCATTAAAAATTCCTCCTTTACCTTTTAATATAATTATGTGCAAGTACTTTAATTCTATTTCAAATTAATTTTATATGAAAACTTGGGAGTTTCATAGTAATAGTCATAAAATTTGTGAAGTTTTTTTTTTTAACAACTTTATTTAGTTTTTCACATGGCCTTAGTTGCTCCATCACTCAGTTGTGTACATGGTGCTGGGGTTTGAACCTGGGTTCTCGTGCTCGCCAGGCAAGCGCCGAAACCGCTGAGCCACCACTCCAGCCCCAAATTTGTAAAGTTTTAATCTAATTAATGAGACAAACTTTCTTCTTTGTCTTCTCTGATTCTTGTAGGACTGCAGATTTGTATAGAAAAGTTCTATCATTGGTAAAGTTTTGGTTGTTTTTACCTCCAATTCAAATTATTAGTAGCAATGATGTGAATGACTTATTTTTCTTTGTAAAAGTAAAGCAAAGTATGGTTTACTGAAGACACAGCATTTAGTTCTCAAAATAGGAAGAATTCTCTTAATAGATTAAGACTACAAAATAAAGTACTTTGAAAGGTTAGGGGAAGTGGTCTGAGATGGAACTTTAGGAATGAGTCACAAAAGATTATCCAGCTAGGTTACATCACTGTTATTACTTTCATAGACCTAGAAAGTGGGATATTTGGAAGCAGACCGCACAGATAAGTTCAAAAGTCACACATAGTTCAGAAGACCAGGAAGCCACTGTTGCTTCTTCCTTGATCCTCTGGTCAACCATGAAGAAAGTGACTGTATATTCAAAAGCTAAAGTAGAAAAACTTGAAAATCTTGATATTCAGTGGCAGTGGAGCTTCCACAGCAGGAAGAAGGTACTCCCACTTTCCCTCTGTCCTCACACATATTACTCAGAGTAAATTAAGAATACACCTTGCCATGCAAAATTCAGTATCTGTGTGTTTGAGAAATGGCCAAGGCCATTGGCATGAATTATATCAATTCTGTGGCAGAGATAAATCCTTGGTGAAGAGTTTGAAATTGAGGCAGAGTGCCAATCCATCAAACATAGCATCACCCTTGTTTTTGATTTATACCATCCATATTTAACCTTTTGGCACATATTTAAATTCCCAAACAGCCACCATCAGTCTAATATAGTGTTCTCATGCAAGAAAAACATGCTTATCACATCTCTCAAGAGACTCCCTGATTGGGCATGACATCAGTCTTTAGATGATGCCATCTTTCTGATAATTCATTTCCAATTGCCCCTTAACATAATGGAAAAACAGATATATAGCATATTATGAAAAGGAAAACACTTTGTGAAATAGAATGAGAAAGAGTAGGCAGACAGTGCAGAAAAGAAAACTGATATATTTAAATTCAAGAAAGATGACGTAGGAACATACTAATGTAGTCACAACAGCTATGCATAGACACAGTTGTCTTGTTACACCCTCTTGCACTTATTTGATGCTTCTTTTTTCTCAGTAACTACCTCACTACACTGGAACTATTTACCTGGTGGAAGACCCTGTGTTTACCCCTGAGATGTCTCATTCATTAGTAGTTCAGCTAATATTTGCTTTCAATAGTTTTTTCCTCAAATTTTTACTACTATTCATAGGGTTATTGGGAGACAGCAAAGAACCTTTAGTTTACATGTATTCTTCATCTTTGCCCTCCACTTTTAGACCAAATCTATTTTCTATTCAATCTAGCACAAAAGTCAAAATGGTAACCTTTTTATTCCACTGTTTTAGTGACAGGTAAACATCAAAATCGTGAGTTAACATTGAAACTTCTTCGATGGAAGCATTATTGAGCACCCTGTTGAATGCATACCTCCCTTAAGGGAAAAATACCTGTAAACAATACAGTTTAGAGATTACTTATAATTAAATTGTTAAGAATAAAACAAGCAGGGGCTGGCGTGGTGGCTCAGTGGCATGCTCGAGTATATGGGTTAAAACCCCAGCACCCATGTAGGCAACTAAGTGTCAGAGCAACAGAAGCCATGTGAAAAACTCAATAAAAATTGATTGTCTCTGTCTCTCTCTCTCTCTCACTGTCTTTCTCTCTAAAAAAAAAAAAGAATAAAACAAGCAGGGGCTAGAGTGTGGTAGCTCAGTGTTTGGAACATTTGTCTGGCATGTGTGAGCACCACATATACAACTGTCAGATAAATAAAAGCCAGATGGAAAAATAAATAAAAGTGATTGTCTCTCTCTCACTCTCTCTTTCTCTTAAAAAAAGGAATAAAACAAATGGATTATAAAAATCCAATTATTAGAATTTTAATAAGGCACACCTGAGGATGGATGATGACAACACACCTGATTCAGGCAGCAGTGTGGGTAACGTTTGTTACATTTGTGAAAGTCTCACTTTATGATATCTATTTTGCATAAAGAGGATCAAATATTATATGTTAATATGTGTAATTGCATACACATTTTATATACTATAAAATATACACATAAGTATACATGTATTGTATATACATGTATTTATATTATATATGCTAAATATTATGTGATGTAATAACAATATGAATTCTGAAATCCATTATGTGCTATAGAAACAAGTATTATGATGTAATTGATATGTAACTGAGGATGGAATAGTATCCAAATTTTATGAAATAAGTTTTTTCTTTTTTATTAACTTGGTATTTATTATATATACTGTTTTACATATGATATATACTATATTTAAATACATTGTTTCATTTTTTTGTTTTCAAATGCTATATTTTAATTCAAGTAACTTTACAAAACCTGGAGTCTACACTCATCCCAAAGGATTAGACATCTTAAAAGAAATAAATTATTAATTATTTGAAAATATTTTAGAGGTAGAAAAACAGAATTCAATTTCAAGGATATATTGAATTCTCTCACAACAGGACAAATAATGGTCTTTAGCCATTTTTTACTTCCATTAATTTTTGAACTATGATATTGAGTAGAATTCATACATAGCTTAATGTTTAAAATACCAAGAATTTATGAATTTTAGAATTACTCAAATAGAGTAAATCCTACTCATTTGAACATTCCTGTAGCTTGGCCATTTTTGGATACATTTATAGAACACTACAATTAACTTTAATGGCTGCTAAGAGTGTAATAAAACAGAACATTTTTCAACAGATGTAGTCTTAAGGAATTTAACATTACTTTTCCTGTTACAATATATGTGTATTTACAAACCTGATTTGATATGCTTTTTTGTATCACAGCATATTTTTTCTTAAAAGTACAGGAGAGTTATATACATTCAACAAATGCACAATTGAAATGTTAACGAAGTAAGATTGGCAGCTCTCTTTATTTTTACAATGATTTCTTCATCAAATCTGTTTCCATAGAGGAAAGGAAAAGAGATTCCTTCCCCCTGTTTATTTAGTTGTTTATTTAATAGCATTACAGTTATATATGGCATTTGTGTTCATTTTGACAAAGTCATTCATGCATGGAACTTGATGCACACTGTATTTCAGTCCCCGTTTCTCTTTCCCTCCCTTTCTCCCTCTCCTCTATTTTACTGATGTTCTTTCTCTGCCTTTATTTATTTTTGATTGGTGATTTTACGTACACATAAAGGTGTAACTCCTTGTGTGTTGAATCCTTGTGTGTTGGCTACAACCCATGGACCCATGCAGACACAGAGTATAGATTCAAAGAGCAGGGAGTCAGGGTGTTGCCGGTTGTGTGGATGTCAGGTTCATGTCCACTCGGAGTCAAACAATGAAGCCGAGGGACACCGAGGCAAGCATAGCAGACAGACTTTATTTTATAGAAAGTAAAGTGTAGGGAAAGAGCAGACTTCCCCCAGAGTGAGGGAAGGGGACAGAACCAAATAGCAGCTAGGTTTGTCCTTTTAATAGGAGGTTCACCCTTCAATCTATCTTCCTCTCCCTTCCCCCAAACCTGGGGGTGAGAAATTCTGGTTGGGTCCAGCCTTGGGTTTGCACCTCAGGCATCAAAAGAAAGAATGATAGATGTTCACCTTATATTTTTTTCTAATGGTTGCAAAGTGTCTAGTATAATTCCTGGGTCTTTGACCCACTTTGATTTTATTTTCATTAGTTTGAGAGATAGCAATCTAGTTTCATTCTTCTACATGTAAATATCCAGTTTTTGGAACATCATTTGGTAAAATGGCTATCTTTTCTCCAATGTATGATTTTTGCACCTTTGAAAAGCATCAGATGACTGTAAGTTTGAGGGTTTGTCTCTATTGTATTCTATTTCTTACATCTTCCAGTTTTTAATCTCTCAGTCTACTTATCTCTTATAATCTGTTGGGTTGGTCATGATGGAAGGTTCAGAGAAATGGGAAAATCATCAAATCACAAGATTTCATAACTTTATAACAGCAAACCCACAGCAAGCACTTATACTTGTAGCATTGGGTAATTTTTAGTGCCTTTCATCTGTTAATTTATTTCACACTCAAAGCAAATTTATGCTTCTGAGCTTTATTTAAATAAAGAAACAGCAAACTGGATTAGAGAGATTGTATTTGTTACCCAAGGAAAGGAGTTTGGAGATTTGACTCTAGATATTCTGGCTTGAACATTTAATGTTACCTGGTTTCTGAAGAATCAAATATGCAATAAATAGTATCAGTGAAGTTAATAGTGGTAGTAACAGTCAACAATTGAAACCAGTGAATAGGAGGAAAACCACCATTGCTCACTTGAGAGAAGCATGTATTTGGTAAAATAAGTAGAGATGCAGATCTCAATCTTAATGTGCCTATAATTAATAAAGAAATTGAATCAATAGTTTATGATTTTCCAAAACAGAAAGCTCAAGACTCAGCTGAGTTCAAGGATGAAATCTACTATTTTAGAGAAATTATTCCCATTCTCGAAAATCTCTTTAAGAATATAGAAATATAATATACTTCCTAACTCATGCTATGAACCCAGACTTACCCTAACATCAAAACCAGCAGGTGCTACCAGAAAACCACAGCCAGTATTTCATAAACATAGAGGCACAAATTCTTCACAAAATATTATTGAATTGAATCCAACAAAACATAAAAAAAAGAGTTATATATCTTGGTTAAGTGAAATTTCTTCCAGGTATTCAAGAATGTGTGATGAATTGAACATCAATAAATGCAATCCATCAGCTCACAAGGCTACGGAAGAAGCATCACAGAATCATATCAATATATAGAGGAAAGACTGGGAAAAAACTCAGTACTCATTCATAATAAAAATTATCAGCAAGCTAATAATGGGGGATGCGAATTCAACAACTAGATAAAGAACATCTTTTAAAAACCCTATAGCTAGCACCATATATAACTTTAAGAAATTATGTTTTATCATTAAGATTTAGGAACATGGGCAATAACATCCTGTTTCACCACTTTTTTCAGCATTATTTGGGAAATCCTAGCTAATGCATACGCTATGCAATATGAGAAAGAAGAAATAAAAGTAGATTTATTCACAGATAGTATGATTGCTCATGTAGGAAACTCTGAAAGAATTGACAAAAAGAAAAGTTCTAGAACATGTAAGCTATTATTGCAAGATTAAAGGATACAAAGTGTGGGGCTGGAGCCGTGGCTAAGTGGTTGCAGCACTTACCCGACATGCACAAATATCAAGTTCAAAGCCCAGTACCAAGTACAGAACAAAGTCTCAGAATAACGAAAGCCATATGAAAAACTAAATAAAATTGATCTCTCTCACTGTCTCTTTCTTTTTAAAAAACAAAAACAAACAAAATAAAAAGATGTTCAACCCCAGGACTGAAAAGACCTAAATATCTTCAGAAAAGAACTTGGAGAGGGTTTGGATATTTTATTACTTAGGCATTCCTGGGGTCAGCAGACTGAGATATATGAGAGTTCCACACTCTACCTTCAAGCAGGCAGAATATATAGGACAGATTGTAGTATTACTGTGAGACGGATTTCTTCAGATACTTAATAAATACATTCTTTTACTTTACAACAAAAGTCACCATCTTGATCTTCACCTAAAGACTAGAAATAAGGGAAACAACCAATTTCCCTTCTCCAATTTCCTTGTTATCACATTCTTTAGAATTCTTTATTCACTGACTGGAACAAGAAGTCTTCCTAGGCACTGACTAGGGTTTACCTTAACACAAGTTTAATATGCAGAAGTAAATCACGTTATTAAACACCAGAAATGGACAAATGAAATTTGAAATTAAGAGTACATTATCCTTTAGCTGATAGGTAAATGAAATACATAGATGAAATACATAGTTGGAATTCCAAGGCAAAAAGCAAACAAAATATATTAAAGATCTAAAAGAGAGAAAAGTCAAATTGGATGAAACATTAAAGAATTAAATAAATGCAGAGATATTCCATGTTTATGGAATGATTAAATATTTTTCTCGCTGTTTTAATTTTTATAGATTATTTTGCTGTTTTCTAGTTTACAAACATGTCCTTCTGCATAATCTAATTTGTTAATAATCTTGTATAACAAAATTTCAATGTTAGAGATTGGAGCTCTTTTCTCTATAAGTTTTGTTTTGGATTAATTCTATATATACCCCAGAATATTTCATTTTTGGACAAGTAGAATGCAGATATAATAATTACTTTATTACCTTAGGCTGATAATTCTAATGTGTGTTAATTCTGGATCAGTATGGATTGTTCTGTTTTTCTTTCATGGCTGTATTTTCCTGCTGATTTGTATACATGATAATAACTAACTTTTAGACTGCAAAATTTAACTTGATGGATGGTAAATATTTTAAATTCCTACAAACATTCCTGAGTTGTATTTCAGCCCACTATTAAATTATTTTTTAAAAATTGGATCCCTGCTGGGATAACTTTTTTAAAAATAAGGTATATAATTTTATACCAAAGAATGCACAATTTTAAGGTATATAACAGCAGTTTTTTCCTGTTTTCAAAGTTTATGCAACCATATTAACTAGTGACTCATTCAAGCATATTTTCATTGCCCCACAAAGAATTATCAGGTAGCCTTTAGGATTAATTTGTATTCCTATACTCACCATAGTAACTGAAAACATTAATCTACTTTATGTCTATAGACTTTCCTCTTCTTGAATGCAAATTGAATTATATGATATGTGGCCTTCTGCATCTGGTCTTTTCCATTTAGCATAACATTTTAATGATTCATCATTGTTTGACCATAATTCATTTGATATGGTTGAATGATACAGTTCATAGATTAATTAAACTAATTTGCCAATTTATGGACAATTGGTTTGTTTCTAAATTTTGACTACAATGAATAAGTGATACCATAAAAACTGAGGAACAAGCTTTTCTGTTAGCATGTTTGCAATTCTTTTGCTGTATGCTTGGGGAAACGGATTTTTGGGTCATGTGGTACCTGCCACACCATGTTACAAAGAGGCTCTACCTTATGTTCTCATTAGTGATGTGCCAGGAGTTCAACATCTCAAAATCATCATTGACAACTTGCAATTTTCTTTTTAATTATTATGATCAATGTAACAGGTATAGCATGTTCTCTAATTGTGCTTTAAATTGCATATTCTTATTGATGGTTTTAATTATGTAATAAATATTTCATGTGATTGTTGGCTATTTATATATCTTCTGGGGATACACTCTAATCAAAAACTTTGCCCATTTTTTTATTGGGTTAATTTTCTTTTAATTGTTTAGTTGTAGTATTGTTTATTATAAATACCTAAAGCTTATCAGATATATAATTGGCAACTATTTTCTCCTATTTGGAGTGTTGTCAAACACTTTCAAACATAGCAGTATACTTTCTATGAACTTGCATTTATTTATCTCTATAATATATTTAGACTTAAATTTATTTGGTAGAAGGTAAGAATCCAAAATATTATTATAATTTGCATGTGGATATCAAGCAACATTATATAAAATACTGTTTATTCCAAAATATATTTCCTTGGATTTGTCAAAAATCACATGATCATAAATATAAACATTTAATTTCTCTCAACCCTATTTCTTAAGTCTATATATTTACACTAGTACCACAGTGCCTTGATAATTGTAGCCTTGCTGCAAGTTATGAATTTGGAAAGTGTGAGTCTTCCAGTATTTTTCTTTTTTTTTTAAATGTTTTGATTGCTATATGTTCACTTGCTTTTTTATTTTATTTCTCTTTCCACTTCTGTTTTTTCATTTGTTTGACATAGTCTTACATATTGGAGGGAATCATTGTTACATGTGAATGCAAATATGGATATTGACAAAGCAAGCAAGAAAGATGAAACAGAAGGTGTCACAATACCTGACCTGAAAATATACAATAGAGCTATAGTAACAACATAGTGTGGTATTGGTATCAAAACAGACATGAAAGCCAATGGAACAGACTAG
>PVKS010042394.1:0-15461 GCA_004027875.1 Aplodontia rufa
GTTTTTGTAATTGAGGTTTTTGAGGATTTTGTAGATTCTGGATATGAGGCCACTGTCCGAGGAATCACAGGCCATGATTCTCTCCAATTCTGTAGGAAACATCTTGACTCTTTTGATTATTTTCTTGGCAGTGCAAAAGCTTTTTAGCTTTATGGCATCCCATTCACTGATTTTTGACTTTACTTCCTTCACTTTAGGAGACATGTTGAGAAAGTCTTTGCCTACTCCCAAATGCTGAAGGGTTGGACCCAATTTGTCTTCCATCAGTTGCAAAGTAGCTGGTTTAATTCTTAGCTCCTTGATCCATTTTGATTTGATTATCATGCAAGGAGAAAGATATGGGTCTAATTTCAACTTTCTGCAAGTGGCTGTCCAGTTTGTCCAGCACCATTTGTTGAAGAGGCTGTCCCTCTTCCATGTAATATTTTGTCCCCCTTTGTCAAAACTCAGATGTTTAAAGATTTGAGGGTTTCTTTCAGGGTCTTCTATTCTATTCCATTGGTCTTCTTTCCTATCTTGATACCAGTACCATGCTGTCTTTGTTACTATAGCTCTATAGTATAGTTTTAGATCTGGTATAACAAAACTGCCTGTTTTGTCTTTCTTGCTTAGTAGTGTTTTGGCAATTCTAGGTTTCTTATTGTTCCAAATGAATTTGAGAATTGCTTTTTCTGTGTCTGCAAAGAAAAACATAGGTATCTTTATAGGGATAGCATTAAATCTGTATAGAGCTTTTGGTAGAATGGCTATTTTTTATTATATTAATTCTGCCTAACCAAGAGCATGGGACATCTTTCCATCTTCTTAGGTCATCGTGGATTTCATTCTTCAATGACTGATAATTTTTGTTGTAGAGATCATTGATTTCCCTTGGAAGGTTAATTCCCAAGTATTTTATTCTTTTCGAAGATATTGTGAATGGGACTGATTTCCTGATTCCTTCATCAGTCCTATTATTATTAGTGTATAGGAAAGCTATTGATTTGTGGGTGTTGATCTTGTATCCTGCCACTTTGCTAAATCTGTTTATAAGTTCAAGAAGTTTACTGGTGGAGTTTTTTGGATCTTCCAGATACAGGATCATGTCATCACCAAAAAGGGAGAGTTTGACTTCCTCTCTTCCTATTTTTATCCCTTTGATTTCTTTCTCTTGACTTATTACTCCAGCTAGGGTCTCAAGAACAATATTGAATAAAAATGGTGAGAGTAGACAGCCTTGTCTTGTTCTCGAGTTTAGTGGAAATGCTTTCAGATTTTCTCCGTTTAGTATTATACTAGCTGAGGGTTTAGCATATATAGCCTTAACATAGTTCAGAAATGATCCTTTGATCCCTATCTTCTCTAGAGTTTTGAGCATAAAAGGCTACTGGATTTTATCAAAGGCCTTTTCCGCATCCATTGAGATAATCATATGGTTTTTGCCTTGATTCTGTTTAAGTGGTGAATTACGTTAATTGTTTTGCATATGTTGAACCAGCCCTGCATTCCTAGGATGAAGCCCACATGATCATGATGGATTATCTTATTATCTTCTTGATAAGTTTATTTTTTTTAAAGAGAGAAGTACAGTGAGAGAGAGAGAGAGTGAGAGAGTCAATTTTCATTGAATTTTTCACACAGCTCTCATTGCTCCGACACTTAGCTATGTACATGGGTACTGGGGTTCGATCCTGTGCACTTGTGCATGTCAAGCAAACACTGTAACCACCAAGCCACCATTTCAGCCCTTCTTGGTAAGTTTTTGAATACAGTTTGCTCAACTTTATTCAGAATTTTTGCATCCAGTTTCATCAGGGATATTGGTCTGTAGTTTTCTTTTTTTGATGTATCCTTGTCAGGCTTTGGTATCAGAGTTATGGCTGCTTCAAAAAAGGGGATGGGAGAGTTTCCTCCTTTTCAATTTCTTGAAATAACTTAATAATGAAAGGTGTTAATTCCTCCTCAAAAGTGTGGTAAAAATCAGCGGGGAAGCCATCAGGTCCTGGTATTTCCTATTTCTTATACTAGACTTAAGGTCCTGGAATACATGCAGAAGCTCCAAGTAAATATCTATTGAATAAATGAATACTCCCCTCAAAACAATGATTTCATAAATTGTTTTCAACAAATTATCATAATGGTCTATGATATCAAGCTGGGTGAGGGGTGCATGCCTCTGTAACCCCTGCGGCTCAGGAGACTGAGGGAAGATGATCACAAGTTCAAGGCCAATGTGGGTAACATAGCTAGACTTTTTCCTCAAAATAAATTTTAAAAAAATTAAGGGTGGGATGTAGCTGAGTAGTATAAGACCCCCGTGTTCAATCTCAGTACCTCAGGAGGGGGAAAAGGGAAATCAATGCAAGTTTGCACGCCCATACTGTTTCACTTACAAAGTGGGTGCTTAGCCTGCTTACCACAAAAGGGCTTTGCACATATACAAAAACAAGTGTTTGAGATTAAAAGCTCAAAATGACATCCGTATTAGTTTGAGTCAGCTAAATAAACTACTGAATAAAATAAATTCAAAAACTTTGTGGCTTCAATATAACAGAAGTTTGTTTCTTGTTTATATAACAGTTCAGAACAGGTGTTCAGGGCAGCTGGTAGCTTTCCCCCACACAGTTTTAGGATCCCAAGTCCCCCCATTCCCTGGCTTTTCCAATGGTCTTGTTTTCACATGCATTTAACCCACAGAACAAAGTGTGAAGAAAAAAATTTTATTCTCCAAAAATCTCCAGTCCAGAAGTGATTTCTATTCACTATACAGTTTCGAAGAATGCTTAAAATTATTTCTATTTTGGCTTCAAAATATGGCCAATCACTCTCTCAACAAGGGCAGGGTCCACTTTCCCCTCAACCCCTGGCCAGGTCTGTGACTAACACCAGAATCCACCTCTGACATCAAAGTCATCTCCCAGATCACTAGAGATAGCCAACTAAGGAAGTCTGTCATTGTGGACAAGCAGTCTTGAACCTACAGCTTATACAGGCCCTGTGGGACAAAATAAAAATTAACTGTAGACAATTAGCAGAGAAAACGCATGAAAGTTTGTGGGACATTATCATTTCGTGAGCTATATATATAGATTGTGGATACTATTTTTCAAATTGAGGATTTCAGAAATGCTGACTTGAAAGACCCTTGAGAGGTGACATCTCTCATCTCCAAAATTACACTTGAGTCACCTCCAGGTACTCAGTAATCTTTCTTTCTTTCTTTCTTTCTTTCTTTCTTTCTTTCTTTCTTTCTGGTACCAGAGGTTGAACCCAGAGGCATTTAACCATTGAGTCACATCCCAATCTTTTTACTTTTATAATTTTGAGACAGGGTCTTGCTAAGTTTCTTAGGGCCTTGATAAGTTGCTAAGGCTGGTCTTGAATGTGTGATCCTCCTATCAGCCTCCAGAGTTGCTGGGATTACGGGCTTGCACCCCCACACCTGCAGTAATCTTATTTTATTTAAACCTCCAAATTATCATGTCTTCTTTCTTCTTTGTGTTCCCTGTTTACATCCTCACAAGTACCTCCCAAACGAGTAGTAGCTGTTAGTTTAGTCTTCTGTCTTCAAGCATAGGGTAAGCTCCATGAGGGAAGAAAATGAGTCTTGTCCTTAAACCCTTGACACAGTATGCCTAATAAACAATTTCTGAACAAACGGAAAAAATACTGACTGAATGAATGAATAAATGTTTCCTTGGTAACTTATTTCACTATCAATCCTGTTGTGAAGTTCTTCTTCCTTCATCCCTTCTTTTTTTTAAAGAGAGAGGGAGAGAAAGAAAGAATCAACTTTATTTCTATTTTCATCTGGGTCTTATTTTCCGACACTTACTTGTATATGTTGTGAATCCTGGGATTTGAACCAGGGTACTCATGCATGCCAGGCAAGCACTCTAACCACTGAGCAGCCACTCCAGCCCCTCTTCATCCCTTCTTAAATGCCATCTTGTGTATAGAAAATTCTCTACAAGATCCTAAATCTACCCATCCTGGGCCAAAGTGCATTTTTAAAAAAATAATGAAGTTTTCCTGCTTTTTGTTCATTGTGTTTCTTTTTAATCTTCAGCAAAGAAAATTACACAGCCATCCTTGCAGATGTATTTCAATTTTGCAAATCTTTAGAGGTAGAAAATTTCTCCTAGATACAGGAGTTTCATGTGCCTGTCAAGATGAGCAGGGCAAGTGAAGTAAATGAGTGAAGCCGGGTGTCTGGGGGTAAAGCCAAAAACTAAAGCTCAACATTATTTGCTTGCATGAAGTCAGAAAGGCTCTGAATGGTCTAATGCAGGTTTCCCTCTCTGGGCCAAACAACTCTCCTTATAAAGGGAACCAGGTTAGATCCTGCTTCTTCCTGAGAAGTGAGTTTTTACTTCCTGTCAGCCTGTGCAATATTTCAAACAAGCCAGCCACATTTTCCCAGGGGAACTAAGGGTCACCTCACCATTTTGATACTACAAAGGCTACCATCCAACGCCCCTGATTGTCCACTGTGCTCCTGAGGACAGCCGCTGTGCAATGTCTTATGCTCCTGTGAGCACCATGTGACTAGTAAATCACTGCTGCTTGCATATGTCCAGTGTCCAGGGCTGGATCCTCAGCCATTCCCCAAGTCCTCCATCAAGAATCCCTCGCTCACCCGTGGGCTGAGCAGGAGGTGATTGGAACAGCAGTGGATATGGTGAGGAAGACAATGCCGGAGAATCAACCGAACAATGCCTGGCCTGGGTGTCTTATGTGAGAAATAGGAAGTCTGCTGGTCCATTTTCAGAATGTGGTCTTAAGGTTTGCATACAAAGGGAAGTTTTCTTAGCTCGGGAACCCTGTGGTCAGAGATAATGTATTTTTAAACTCTTTATCAATGTCCCTTTACACCCATAGCTCTTTTCTGTACCCACCCCATTTTATATTAGCCAATCGTGCAGATTGTACCCCTGAGCTCCTCCAATCAGAGTGAAGAGTAGGACTGCTGCACATTGGGGATATAAGCAGGTGGACTGCCCGCTCACACGTGTTTGCTCATCCGATCTCCTCTGTGACTGCACCCTTATGCAAAAGTAAAGTCTGTCTTGCTCACCCACTTCCGGACACACGTTTGATTTTCTTACCACACCTACACCTCAGGATTTTTTTTTTTTTTAAAGAGAGAGGGACAGTGAGAGAGACAGAGAAAGAGAGAAACAACTTTATTTAGTTTTTCACATGGCCTTAGTTGCTCCAACAGTTAGTTGTGTATGTGGTGCTTGGGTTTGAACCCGGGTCCTCGCGCTTGCCAGACAAGCGCCGAAACCACTGAGCCACCGCTCCAGCCCCAGGATTTTTAATAATCTTATTTCTGACACTTAGGACTGGGGACAGAGTCAGGACCGTGGAGGACTGGGCAAGGCAGCAGCTACAGGGCTCCAGTCTATTGTTGACAGGTTCGTCAAAGCAGTGGCGCAGCGTTGACCAATTTTTGAGTTTTTTAGAGACACTGGGAATCTGGATTTTATGCAAAAATTCCCACTTTTTAAAAGTTGGAAAGTAATTTCCCCCTTCTTCACTTCCCTTCCCAACCCCTCTTAGCTCAAAGAAAACCCATCAGGGGTGGTTTTGTGAGGTGCCAATTTGTAACCTTTGTCCTGCAACTGAAGTCTACTCCCTAGTAAACTACCCCAATCCCAACACTTTCATAACAGTCTGTCTTTTCTTTTTAACTTTTTTTTTAAGAGAGAAGGACAGAGAGAGAGAGAGAGAGAGAGAGAGAGAGAATCAATTTTTTATTGAGTTTTTCACATGGCTTTCGTTGCTCTTTTGGTTGTATATGCGGGTGCTGGGGTTTGAACCCGTATACTCGAGCACACCAGGCAAGCCCTGTAACTCCAGCCCTGTCTTTTCTTTTTAAGAGAGAGAGGGAATGAGATAGAATCAATTTTATTTATTTTTCCATCTGTCCTTTGTTTCTCCAAACTGCTCCAGCCCTGCATTCTGTCTTAATACCATATATTTACTTATCTCCCTAAGATGTTTTACTGACATTGCCGATTTAAGTTTGGTTACCATAGCTTTGAAACTGGATCTCATGTCTCCAAGCTAGCCATATTTGTCTGTTTCCTCCTCCTAGCTACAATGAATTGCACTGCATTTTATTCTGACCACATTTCACACCCCTTCAAATACTAAGTCCATTTTGGGTTCTAATAATATCCTTCCTGGTTCTTCCCCATCACCCTCAGCAGACCTGTTCTTTCCATTATATCATTCCAAGCATCAAAAAATTTCCAAAGAACATAGCTTAAAAATAAGACCTCTAACATACCCGTGGTTATGCTCCTCCGAGATTGACATGACACAAATAATAACTATTTTAAATTTTTTCCAGGAAATGTAATAATGCATTTTTCCCCAGTATGTCATTTTTTTAAATATTAGTTTCAGAGATAGTTAATAAAATTATTATGGGAAAAACAAAGTGCACAACACTCCCCTTTCATCATGCCAAAACACTAATACATTTGATAAACCTAAAAGCACATTTATTTATTGTTTTCTGGTACCAGGAATTAAACCCAGGGGCACTTAACCACTGAGCAACATTCCCAGCCCTTTTTATTTTTTATTTTTAAACAGGGTCTTGCTAAGTTACTTAGGGCCTCGCTAAGTTGCTGAGGCTGGTTTTGAACTTGTGATCCTCCTGCCTCAGCCTCCTGAGTTGCTGGGATTACAGGCATGCACCACCACACCTAGTTTAAAAGCACTTTTAAAACGAAAACTTTTAAAGCATACTCATTCATTCAACCAAAAAACTTCTATTAAGGGGCTGGAGCGGTGGCTTAGCGGTTACAGCACTTGCCCAGCATGCGCAAGTACACGAATTCAAACCCCAGCACCATGTACACAATGAAGTGTCAGAGCAACAAAGGCCACATGAAAAACTAAATAAAATTGTTTCTGTTTCCTCTCTCACTGTCTCTCTTTCTTTAAAATAAATAAATAAATAGATAAACTTCTATTAAGCACTTACTCTGTGCCAGTCGCTATCCAAGATGCTAGGGATATGTTAGTGGAAAAAAGAGAATAAAATTCCCACCCTCGGGGTTGGGGATTCAGCTTAGTGGCAAAGCACTTGCCTCGCATGCACAAGGCCCCGAGTTCGGTCCTCAGCCCTGAAAAAAAACAAAACAAAACAAAATTCCCTCCCTCATTGAGTTTGCATTTCATAATAGTAAGCAGAATATGTATAATCAACTATACTTAATAATTACAGCTCGGTTAAAAACATATAAGAGGGCTGGAGCGGTGGCTCAGCAGTTATGGCACTTGCCTGGCATGCACAAGGACCCAGTTTCAAACCCCAGCATCACATATATAACAAAGTGTCAGAGTAATGAAAAACAGATGAAAAACTAAATAAAATTGAGTCTCTCTCTCTCTCTCTGTCTCAATCTCTCTCTTAAAAAAAATAAGATTACAGACAAAATCAAAAGAGAATATTTAAAAATAAAAATGGGAGCTGAGTATGTGAAGGAGATTATAGATTATTTCTTTCCCTATTTAATATGAAGTTCAAAATAAATAAATAAATAAATATGAAATTCATGAATTCATAATGAAAGAAAATAAAAAGAAGAGAAAAAACTCTTTGGTCACCTGTGAAGGCTGTTACTATACCAACTCATCAATCTAAAAGTTGATAAATAAGTAGAATGATGATCTAATTTATTATCTAGAGTGGGACACTGGGGCTGGAGTGGTGGTCCAGCATTTACGGCCTTGCCTGGCATGCCTTTAATCTACTTTAAACTTTACCCCACCCTTTACCTTATACTAACACCATCTCTCACCTGGGCCACAACAGCCTTCACTCGACCTCTTTAAATTCACTTAGCACTTGGCATCAGGAGGCATTTATAAAATGTATCCATCAGTGAAATTAGCTGGAGAATAATGATGGCAACCTGAATTAAAATCTGTTCACACACCCTCAATAAACAAACAAACCAACCAAACAAACAAACAAAAAAAACCCCAAAGAGTAAAAATAACCCCAAATGTGACAAATGCCTTCAATCTCACCATGAACCAGAACCAGAGAACATAACAAATTTCAAATTAGAGTCCCATGTGGCTTGATGATGGGGATAATTCTGAGAGCTGCATCATTTCATGATAGAGTACACTAAGATGGCTACAGCATCACAGGGTGGGGGACTGCAATCTTGTAGGACAACTGTCATATGTGAGGTCTGTCGTTAACGGAAACATCACCATGCACCACGTGACCGTATACCACCTCTGAAGGGGAGGTCTGCAATGTTGTACAAAGTGGCATGTGCTCTAAGAGCTCCACTTACTACCAGATATTTACCCTAAAGATATAACTCTAGAAATAAGAAAATGCATACACAGAAGGGTATTCATTGTAGCATCATCTGCAGTTACAAAATATTAGCGTACTATCTAAATTACCAAGTATATTGGTTGAATAAGGTACAGTAGATACAATATGTATGTTTCACTGTTTCATTCTGAAACAATGAAAAGGGTATCAATATACTGATATGGAGAAATTGCAGAATAATTTCAAAGGAAAAAGATATTATTTTATTTGTACCAGAAATTGAACCCAGGGATGCTTAACCACAGAGCCACATCCCCAGCCTTTTTTATATTTTATTTTTATATTTTATCAGGCTCTCACTGAGTTGCTTAGGGCACATTAAGTTGCTGAGGTTGGCTTTGAACTTGTGGTCCTCCTGTCTCAGCCTCCCAAGTCACTGGGATTATAGGTATGTGCCACTATGCCCAGCTAGAAAGAAGTTAAAATATGTAAATAAAATCTATTTCGTTTCATATAATAGGGAAAAGAGAATACATATTCATAGCTGCCCTATTTTGCAAAAAGAAATGTAGAAGAGGAGTTGAAGGTGGCAGCTCAGGAAGCTGAGGCAGGTGGATGGCAAGTTCAAAGCCAGCCTCAGCAACTCAGCCAGGTCTTAAGTGAGAACCTGTCTCAAAATTAAAAGAAATAAAAAGAGCTGGGGTTGTGGCTCAGTGGTTAAGAGGCCCTGGGTTCAATCCCTGGTACCAAAATAAATAAATAAATTCTTATAAAAAAGGAAGACTTTTCCAGATATAGGATCATGTCATCAGCAAAAAGGGAGAGTTTGACTTCCTCTCTTCCTGTTCTTATCCCTTTGATGTCGTTCTCTTGCCTGTTTGCTCCAGCGAGGGTTTCAAGGACCATATTAATTAAAAGTGGTGAGTGTGTGCTGCCTTGTCTTGTTCCCAAGTTTGGTGAAAATACTTTCAGCTATTCTCCATTTGGTATTTTACTACCTGAGGGTTTGTCATATATGGCCTTTATATAGTTAAGATGTGTTCCTTTGATCCCTAAATTCTCCAGCATAAATGGGTGCTGGATTTTTTCAAAGGCCTTTTATGCATCAGTTGAGATGATCATATGGTTTTTGTCCTTAATTCTGTTGAAATGATGAATCTCATTTATTGATTTGCGTATGTTGAACCAGCCTTGCATCCCTGGAATGAAGCCCATTTGATTGTGATGAATTATCTTCTTGATGTGCTTTTGAATGTGGTTTGCTAGAACTTTATTAAGGATTTTTGCATTGATGTTCATCAGGGATATTTGTAATTTTCTTTTTTTGGTGTGTTTTTGTTGGGTTTTGGCATCAGGGTTACAATTGCCTCATAAGAAGTACTTGGGAGGGGCTGAAGCAGGGGCTCAGCGGTCACGGTGCTTGCCCAGCAAGCAGTTCAAACTCCAGCACCCACGTACAACTAAGTGTTAGAGCAACAAAAGCCATGTGAAAAACTCGATAAAACCCGTTTCTCTCTGTCTCTTTCTCTTTCTCTCTCACTGTTCTTCTCTCTTTAAAAAAAAAAAAAATAACTAAAAAAAGTGTTTGGGAGAGTTCCCTCCTTTTCAATATCTTGGAACAGCTTAATAAGGAAAGGGGTTAGCTCTTCCTCATAGGTATGGTAAAAACGAGCAGGGAATCTCTGAGTTCCTGGGCTTTTCTTCTTTGGAAGGTTTTTGATTTTCTATATGGATTTCAGTGCCTGTTAATGGGCTGTTTAGGATTTCAGGATTGTCCTGCGTCAATTTGGGGATGTTGTATGTGTGTAGAAATTTCGAGGCATATAGTTTTTCAAAATAGATTCTGATAGGGCTGGAGTGGTGGCTCTGCGATTACGGCATTGGCTAGCATGCACAAGTTCACGGGATTGAACCCCAGCACCACATACACAATGAAGTTGTCAGAGCAACAAAACCCACATGAAAAACTAAATAAAACTGATTCTTCTTTCCTTCTCTCTCACTGTACCCCTTCTTAAAAAAATAAAAATAAAAAATATAAGAACAACCAAGGAAATTTATCATCCTTTCTTATTGGTGTGACTTCCATGCATTAGCCAACCACTTACACTGAAAACAGGTGACATAAAAGGAAAGGAAGGTGGCTTCTTTCGCTTTCAGTCTTCCCTTCCTCATCAGTAAGCTGAAAATAGAATGTGAGCATGTCAAAAAGCAAATTAAGAGCACACGAGTGAGCAGTACACTTTCCATTTTTTTTGGTAAGAATGACATGTGTATGCATGTTAAATTCTCAACTCCATGAGACCTTATTTGTCTTGTTCTTCACAATATTTCCAAAACCTGGAACACCGGAACATAGTGGGCATGCTACAAAGTATTTGCTGAATGAACGGATATTGCAATACATTTTCTTGCATGACCATCTTTGTGCCATTAGGCATTTTCTAGTATTAAATCCTAGAAGTGAAATTCTTAGATCAAAGCATACATGAGAATTTTAAGTTGTCAAATACTCCTCCAAGAAGACTGTGATTTACCTTCCCTGAGCAACATGAGTGTCTAATATATTCACTTTTTAAAAGTTTTAATATGATTGTGAGTATTCAATGAATAATAATTCATTATGCTATACTTTGTTCCATGCAGTTTTCTGTACCTGTGTCACATATTACAATAAAAACAAGTTTTCAACTATTTCAATACCACAGCAATAGAAAATATATTTGGAAAAATTCAGCAACTAAAGCAAAAGCCAGAGTGATCACTGGATACAACAGACAACCAATGTCATTCTTACACAGGCCAATGTGTTCCTGCAGTATTCTTGGCAGTGTTGAGGAAAAGGCTGATGGTAGAGAACTAGAAAAAAGTATGAAGTATCCTAGAATTTATACTCTAAACCAAGCAAGGGCTTAACGTACCCCTTAAAAGAAACTCCTTCTTTAAAAAGTTAATTATTTTAATGCATCTTTCTTGTGGGTCTTATGACTTTGTAATAACTTCTGCAGATATAAAACAATGTAAGAGAGGCTGGAGCGGCAGCTCAAAGGTTACAGCACTTGCCTAGCATGCACAAGGACACAGGTTCGAACCCTAGTACCACGTACACAATGGAGTGTCGGAACAACAAAAACCAGCTGAAAAATTAAATAAAATTGATTCTCTCGTTCTCTCTCTCACTGTCCCTCTCTCTTCAAAAAAAAAAGAATGGGGGCTGGAGCAGTGGCTCAGCAGTTTCAGCGCTTGCTTGGCATGCGTGAAGACCTGGGTTCGAACCCCAGCACCATGTACACAACTAAGTGTTGGAGCAACAAAGACCATGTGAAAAAACTAAATAAAATTGTTTCTCTTTCTCTGTCTCTCTCACTGTACCTCTCTCTTTAAAAAAAAAAAAAAAAAGAATGTAAGAGAATATTAGAAGGCAAATTTAAAATGTTTAATTTCTAGGGACAAAAAGCTGTTACAATGATTTCAATAACATTTCAACAATATTATAGCATAATTTTAAGAACCCCAAATATCAATGACACTAGAACACAGAAGAAGATAAATTGTCCTAATGAAGGACAAAATGAGAATCTCGATACTCTGGGGTCTAATGACTCTTGAACTAGAGGCAGAGCATCTGTCTTCTTCCACGGCTTCGCTTCTTTTGCCTTCTCTTTGTTTTGTTTGTTTTAGGTTCTGTATTTAATTAATTGCATGACCACATCTAATATATTTGCAAGAAATTATAGTGGACACTTGAATTTAATAAAGTCTTTGATTTTCTGGAGTTCTTATAAAATTACACTGGCACCATTGTGAAGACTCAACAAAATACAAAGTTGAAGGTTTGCTAGAGACAAACATATCAGCAAAGCAAATTCAACCGAAACAATACCAAGACATCAGCTACAGGTTTTGGTCCTAAACGTCAGTCAGGACTGAGCCATGGAACTCCCTCGGATTCCATCTCAGAATCAATCACATCAGGAATTCAAGGCTCATATGTCAGTAGATTTTCTTGGTTTGCTGGCTTATCAGGATTTTAATAAATGAGTTCAAGTTCTTTGAACAAGTTCTAAGTGAATACATCTGAGCAAGTCCCTAGCACAGATGCCAAGAATTCCTGAACATGCTAAACAACCCAAATCCATTAAATAAATGCTTCCCTTTGTATACTTATTTGAATACATGCACATAAATGTGTCACAAAAAAGGTTTACGACAATTAAACCTTCATTTGTTGTATGCTGTCATTTTATTTACTGACAGTTTACCATGTATTATGTTCCATATTAATACTTTTATTTCCATTTATATACTTCCTATTTAATCCACAAAAGCTCTGCTAGGTAAGAATTAATTCCCCCATGCTACAGTCAAAAAACGAATGCTAAGAGAAAATACAGCTTGTTCAAGTTCACATGGAAAATAAGTAGAAAACAAGGTCTAGACACCTCACCTATCACTTCCGGTTGGCTCTCCACCCCCACAACCCCGCCCATTGAAGCATGCCTGGAACAAGCCAAAAGAAGCTGTCAGGACCGCGGAAAAAGGCAAGAAAGTTCTGCACACTTTCCCTTCCAGGCATACACAGCTACAAGGGCTCACAGACTCTCACACAAATCACCTGTGTTCTAGCCTTGAGCCGTTTGAAGGAGGGCTGTGCATCTCATAGAAAAAAGTATACTTACAAAAATCTCTCCATATAAAAGTCCTCCAAGAGATTCCAAAACACTGGGGCTCTGACTCAAAGTAAAGAATCACTGGGCAGGTGTGGTGGTGCACACCTGTAGTCCCAGCAGAAGGCTGAGGCAGGAGGATCCAAAGTCTGAGGCTAGCCTCAGCTACTTAATGAGAACCCTGTCTCAAAATTTAAAAAATAAATAAATTAATTAAAGGGCTTGGGCATGTGGCTCAGTGGTTAAAAAAAAAAAGAATCACTGAACAAGAACATTAGAAGATTTTGGAGAAATTCTTCCACTTATTTTTTATAAGACTGCATTTATCTTGTAAACAGGTAGTTGAGCAGTGGCTCGTTTGCTGCAGTTTTCACCACTTGATTCCAAATTGTATTTTATCTGGTTGAAATTCCCCAAGGTGCATAGCTTATGCTAAGCATTATTTCCCGGTTTCAGTGCCAATGCAGTTTGGTTCTGAAGAATCTGAGAACATAATCAGGGGTAGAGATCAAGGCTTCCTTAAAGATGGTTCTGAAAATCCTCTCCCTTCTACACTTATGGGTCTGATTGGCCAAGAGGAATTTGTGTGAGATTTAGAAGGCAGACGTGAAATAACAGCCACTACTCTGAAAGTTTGTCATCAGACACAGTGACAGAAATATGCAAAGGTGCCCCGTGGGCTCCTGCTTGTCCTTGCTTCCTGCGTTCCGAAGCAGGCCTCCTTCTCTCTTTTCCTTCTAACCACTGACCCACAGCAGCCCCATACTCATAACCAGGCTGTAGCCAGACAACTTCCCACCCTAGGAGGCTCTGAATCCCTGGAAGAGGCTTCTCAGGCTGGTGACCTGGTCTCCCATCATTTGGCCCCCTCTTGGACCTTCACCGGCCAGCTCCTTCTCAATTGTGTAAAAGATCTAATTCCTACAAGAATTCCTTATCCCACAATACTCATGATGAACTCTTAACACACCCTCCTGTCTTTTTTTGTTTGTTTGTTTTTTAAGAGAGGAATGGTGAGAGAGAGAGAGAGAGAGCCAGAGAGAGAGCCAATCTTATTTAGTTTTCCATGTGGCATTCGTTGCTCCAACACTTCATTGTGTATGTGATGTTGGGGTTCAACCGGCATCTTCACACATGTCAGGCAAGTGCTGTAACCACTGAGCCACCACTCCAGCACCTCATGCCTTTTTTATTTAGTATAATCAATCATTTCTAAAAAAGAGCCCAGAATATCTGCATTAAGTTTTCGTTGAACCAACAAAACTTATCTGTTCCTCTGCTACATGTTAGACACTGTTCCAGTGTCTGAAGGCATTTTTTAAAAATTGCTTTCAAGGATAAAGAAATACATATGAGTCACAATATTACGAAATAAATTCCATGACAGAATTCTGAACAGATCACAGAATAGTGACATCTAATCAAAGTGGGTTTGTCAGCAGAGACTTTCAAATGAAGCAACCCTTGAACTGAGTCACAAAACCAGTTTCTCCAACTTGGGAAATTCAGAACCTGTCTTTAAAATTTTTTTTGGTTTCTTCATGAGCAATGTACTGACAATTCTTCCAGCACTTTCTCTATCCTAACTCAAAACATCCTGAACTGGAGCAATCTGTGCTATATTTAGTTTGCAAGCAGTGATTTAGTTTTACCAACACAGTACCATTTGACATATTAAAGTTGTTAATTTAAAACTAACTGGGTTTTAGTATATATTTAACTTTTAAATATATTTTGGTTTTATAAGACAAATAAAATTATCCCTATTTTTTCTGTTTATGCACATTTAAGTAACTTTATTATATACTTCTTTTTTATTGAGTAATTTATTTGTTGAACAATCATAAAAGTTTTTTTTTTAAAGAGAGAAGGACAGTGAGAGAGAGAGAGAATCAATTTTTATTGAGTTTTTCACATGGCTTTCGTTGCTCTGACACTTAGTTGTGTACGTGGGTGCTGGGGTTTAAACCTGTGTACTTGCGCATGCCAGGCAAGCGCTGTAACCACCGAGCCACCGCTCCAGCCCAATAAAAGTTTTTAATTAAATAATATCATATGTATATAGATTCTGAAGATTAGATTTACCCCCAAGAGTGCCCCCCCAATTACCCATCCTTATTCCTCCCCTCCCCTTCCCAAAACATTTCTAAAAATGTATTAGGTTGTATAACATTACAACTTATCTGGATTTAACAAGTGATAATAGACCTCCTTTCTCAATGGCCAGGGTCTAGTTCCAGCCTGCACAGATGAGTGAAGTCATTTGACCCTTGGTTTTCTGGGTTATGCTGATTTCACTCAGCATAATTTCATCCATAGCCATCCATTTACCTTCAAACGCTGCAACATCATTGTTTCTAATTGCTGCGTAAAATTCCATAGTATATATGTACCACAGTTTTTGGATCCATTCATCCAGTGAGGGACATCTGGGTTGTTTCCATAATTTAGCTATTGTAAATTGAACTGCTATGAACATAGATTTTGCTGTGTCA